>JABASD010004166.1:0-16580 GCA_019776165.1 Pogonognathellus flavescens
TGATCCTGCTGGCTCCAAAAGTGAAAGCGTGAAACCTGAATCGAAAGCAAGCGACTCATTTGAAAAGTTTTTAGATTTCGCTGAAAATCATCATAAATTGTAAGTTTTTCTTGCAACAGCAAATATTAGTGAGTAAGATTAGCAGTAATATATCCCTATCCATGTTTTAATGAACATTTTGATAATTGTGTTTTTCTTCACTTTGCAGACTTATTCAACATCGTAGAAGTAGTGTTTCAAAAACTCCATCAGATAAATCTGCTTTGGGTAGTTACATTCGACAATTTGAACCAATTGTAATAACTGCGTTAAAGGTACAATATCGATTGATTTAACATTTACCTGTTATGCATTTAGCTGTTAAATTGTCGGAAATTTTTCATATTTTCGTTATAATCAATGCTGTACAACAATTACTAATATTTCTTAAAATTCGTATCTTTAGATGTACACCACAAGTAGCGATGTGGCGATTCAAGAAGAAGTAATGAAATTATTGAGTCAGCTAATTAAAGGTCACGTCAATTACGGGTTGGTGGACTCCAATCAAGTGTTTTTGGGCTTCGTAATAAAACAAATAGGATTTCTTGAAGAAGGCCAAATTAGGTATTAGATTTGTAAAAACTGTGAAATAGCATTAAATATTCAGAAGTAAAAATATAAAAAGATTTAATTATTTAGGAATGCTGAATCATTGGTGAAGGAAATGTTTCAGTTTTTAACTCTGCTTTCTCATGAACATCAACCAACTAAAAGATTTATTGATGTGCCTAAAATCTTGCGGCTTTGTGATGGTCTAGTGGCTGCCAGTTATAATTCTGTGTTAAATAGTAAGCACATTACAGAATACTAAAATGAAATATCCTATGTGATGTAGGACTTTTATCTAATTTTACTGGTAATTATTTTTAGGCATGAGTTTAGGTGTAGCTTCTCTTCGCCCTGTGGTTAGCGACCTTTTTATTCAAAGAAGTTCCTCTTCGCTGACAAATTTAGAGAAAAAAGAAATGGAAGCTCAGCGAGAAGTGTTACTCCAAATGCTAATAAAACTTTCGACAAAGGCTCAAGTAATATTTTTTCAAAAATGTCATTAAAATGTGAATAAATTGTATTTCTTGATGATTAGTGCTAATCAGTCGTGTCTGTGTATTTTCTTCAGGTTTTGTCAATTATGTGGTTGCTAGTTAAAGGAAGGAAAGTTTCTACTGAGACCAAATGGATTGCAGATTCAAAGACTTTAATGAACAGTTTAATTCCTAGCCTTCAGCATGGTACTCTCAAAATAAGCAGTCGGGTGGATTTCAATTCTTTGGTAGCACTTCTGGTGTCAGTCAGTCCACTTTCCTTGCCTCTGCCGGAAACTGTGGTATCCGTAATGAGAACGGCGTTGAAAAGTCAGGTAATTTGTTTTTACCGTATTATAATTTAACTATGACATTGCAGATTTAGATATGGGATTTGCATTCTTGTATTTGTGTATATTTTTAGAATGATAACATGGAGTCCTTTTGCAAATGGTCAGTATTGATAAACTCCCATATAATATTATTGCTCAAAACACTGGAAACAGCTGAAAACGTTCTACCTCCAGATGGCTTAAATGCAAGGCAAGTTTGTTATCATTACTGATTGAGTCTATCTTTAAACATTTAAGTTGCCAACATTGATTGTAGTAATGTGACTACCATTAAATTGAAGTTTTTGTTTTGGTTCACAGCTTTATTTTAGAGATGATGCACAAATTCATCACTGATTTTGCCAGTATAGCAGTGCTAAATCAGTCTGCAGCATCTCAGTTTTGTGTGGAACAGCTAAAGGCATTCTTACAAGAGTTAGTTAGTCTGCTGAAACAAAGTAATGTTGCAAATTGATAATTTAAAAGAAATACTTCAATTAAAACTTTAAGTAGGTATTAATGATGTGCATACCAATTAACTTATACAAATATATAACTCATTTTCATTTTATTTTCAGTTAAATTGGAAAATTTGAGATTAGAACTTCGGTCGGATGAGAATAGTGATGTATGGATGCGTCTGGTAGAAAACATTGTCAAGCTGTCTGTGACAGATCCTACACTTCGAATTCACATTGTTGAAATCCTGAGTGCAATTTTATACAACAGGCTAAAAATCTGGGACTTTGTTTTGAATACATCGTCAATAGTTTCTGTGGAATTCCTTCCCACCGCTTTAATGTCGCTAATGAATGAACTGGTAAATAGCATTTAAAATTAACCGACTGTAACAAAAAACCTGGAGTACCTTGTGTGAGGCCAAAGTGATATTTTTCAATGATTCGCAGAACGAAACTGATGTACCGGCTTTGGAAGAATGGATAATTGTGAACCATTCCAACTATTTGCTAACGCACATGCATCACCCAACAGTTGCATTATTCCTCAACCGTCTGAGCAAGTATAGATTGGAACAAATTTTGGACCAGATTACAATTTTGTTAACGAAAGAAGTTGATGTATGTAACCGTTACAGAACTATGGCAGAACGGCGGAAAGTGGCAATTGATTTTATTCATTGTGCTAATTAATCTTTTTCCAGGTTGGTTTGGGAAGTAGCATCTTGAAGTTTTTTTATCGAGTATATGAAAGCTTTTCCACCGAAACGGCAGTACTTTCTTTGGAATTGTTTAAAAAAGTTGAAGTGCCATATCTGGGATTTGAAATTTCTCAATTTTCATGTTATGTTCTTTCGCACATTCGAATACGTAGACAATTATTTTCTAGTTGCAATCAGGAATCGTTTCGACAGTTCTTAACAATACCATCTGTTGAATTACGGTACACATTTCATTGTATTTGTATTTTTTATTTATAAATGTAAGTTTTGCGTGTGTAAGTGTCATTTAATGTCTGTTGTTGCACTTGAAGGTATCCACGACTTTTTCTGAATGTCCAAAGAGTGATTAACCCTGAAAATGAAAAATTGACGCCTCGGGTTGATTCTGTTTTAATTGAAGCACCAATGCAGCAATGGTATTAAACAATATTTTACAGAACTAAACTGAATTTAATTTATTTTGAATTCAATTTTAAAATGCTGACATTTTATACGGTTAGGTGTTGCAGTGAAATTAGTAGTACGGATGGAATTGCTCTTGCGAAAATGCTGTCTAGTATGTCCTACATCCAAATAATGAATATATTCACGCAGCCAACATTCAATATGGCTTTATTGCAGTACTGCTTTCGTTATCTGCAGGATTTATATCAGATGGTAGTACTGTCAATGTTTTCTTTAATCAAAATTCTTAAACAATTCATGTCACATGTATAGTTAAGAAGTTTATTGTGATAATTTGTTTACTCTAGGATAAGATGTCCTCACAAGAGGTTATTGATTTGCTCACATCCGACAAAAGATCAGGACTCATGGACAAATTTCCTTTGGGGGTTGCTATTTTTGAGTTTATTTTAGAGACTTTAGATGGATGGGAAAATTTTGTGTCTCCAAATTTGTTGGTTTGTAGTAGACCTAATTTAATAAATTAATATTTGATATTGTACGATAAATATTATGAAAATGGAATTTTCGTTGTACTTAATTAATCCCGCTATTTAATTATTTACTGTTTTCTTAGACTTTTAATAGTGATATCAATGAAGACATTATACAAAAGTTGCCATTTAGTCAAAAACTACCTCAGATGTGGTGTGCTCTTATTGAAATGCTCCGGCTGAAAAGTTCTGTGATAAAAGGTGGTACATCTGACCAGTCCGTGTGTTACAATAATTTTATACCTACAACATTATTCACAGCGTCGTTTCAGGTACATCTTTATTCAGGGTTTTCCCTCACTTGTATACTTGTATGTACATTATAAACCTTTTATCGTTTTCCGATTTATCTAATTAATGTAACTTGCTTTAAAACAGTATATGCGATCCAGGTGTCAAACTTTTGAGACGCTACCTGACATTCCCTTGGATAGTCTCCAAAGTTTTTTGACGTTTGCATCCTGTGCAGTTTGCGATTCCAGTTTTCTCCACTTTTTTAATATTCGGGATAATTCTATGCACATATTTACATGTGTTTTATCCCTCGGCTGCATCTTGAGAAAAATTGTGGCCGCCTTTAATATTAATTTCGTCTTCAGTACATCCGGTGCTATGGGTAAGGCTCACATTAAATCAGCCATATATATAACTTTTAATAACAAGCAGCAACTGTCAGTTTACAATGTATACTCATTCAGATTTTTATATACACCATAGATAGCATCATCACATTACAAAATCACACTCCTTTAATGACTTCAATTAAATTGTTCCTCTCAATTCACAAAAATAGAAAAATAGTTTTGGTTTATCATTGCAAGGTTGCTTTGGAAGGGCTATGACAAAAATATATGGCTTTATGATAACAAACAGTCAGTAGTGTTTAAATGACGTGAATCTTTTCAACTTCATTTTTATTGTCATTTGTAAATGGCTCAAATGTTTTTGAATTTTTTATACTACAAATGTAAAAGTTTAACATTCTCAAAAAATAACTTTAAGTGCATAATCTACAGACAACCATTATTTAGTATTTCTGTAATGTTCTTAATGTTCTTACTGTTCTGCTTGCAGATTCATACTCCGAGATGAACGATACGTGTGCGAAGGTTTTAATTGAGTTCAACTATATGACTGATTTTATATTTAAAGTGAAATGTGGAAAAATTTCTTTGCAGTCTACACTTTTCAATTCTTTTGAGTGAGTTTTCCGGGTATTTTATAAATTATTTATATTTCCCTGTCAGTACATTCGTTCAATGTTTAATAACGAAAATGGTATATTTTTTATTCGTCCGATTTTATTAGAAACGTTGTAGTCGGGTTGGGTCGTTGTGAACTAATTAATGGATGGGTGCTGATATCACACTTAGGTTGGAAACCTCAAGCTATTTCGAAAACGCAAATATTTCCAGCAGTTCAAAACATTCCATTGGAGATTCTTAGGGATGATAATGATTTGTTGCTTCAGTACATTTTTAAGTAAGTATTAATATAAAGGCAAGAAATAGATGAAAACGACATTGCTTATTACTTATGGTTGTTGATTATTTACTTCTAGATTGAATTTGTTTGGAGTTGCAAGTAAGATTCAGTTCGAAGAAAATTGGATGACATTTTTGTCCGTCATCAATTCATATGGCGATGAAAGTTTTCAGTTGCAGGTAAGACTTTAGCTTCAGCAATTTCTATTTCAGATGATTTTTAAGTTGTTAAAGTTTAATTTGTGATTACTTAGATTGTGTGTACGGGACTAAGGGCTTTATCAATGATGCTAGAACATTCTATCAAGATTTCATATATACCGGAATCATCGAATGAAAAATTGTAACCTAATTTCTAGTTTCAAATTAAAAATTCTTTCACTTACTCATGTGGGTTATTAATTAATGACATCGTAATAACTTTCGCAGCATCAACGGACTTTCCAAATTGGATTTTGTGTTGAGGGGTTTGGAGCCTGAATTATGTCTCTTATTTAAGATACCTCCATTGTATGAGTAACTTTAGATTCGAATCAACTTTGTTTTATTCTCGTTTATTAGGGTTTATTAAACTTTGTTGTTTTCTATAATCTAGGTTTCCCAAGTCGACTAAAATAATTGAAAATGAATTAAATATTGATGTTAACTCTTGCATTCGTTTTCTAACTGATCTTTTCTCCCAGTGGTTGCAGAATTCTCAGGTTAGATTATTTTACAATTAACGAATAATTGTAATTGTAGTGTTTAACGCATTGCAATTATTTTTATTGGCTTACGTTGTGTCTCACGGTCATTGTAAAACTATTTTTAGGGAAAAATGCCTTTATTGTTGTTAAGCGAGGTGGTGCACAGTATTGTTAGTATGTCAGAATACTTTGAAGATGGGTTTCAATATACATGGATGTATGAAACGCTTCTGGAAATTCATAAAAGTTTTGAAAAAGAAGACGAACTTCTCTGGCCACATTTAATGTATGGGATTTTTTATGCTGCTGCCAAAATAACTCTCGTAAGTTTTTAAACTTCAGCGTTTACTCCTCTTCATATTTAAATTCACAATTGTCAACACAATTTTGTGCTAGTTACTGTGTAAATGTTGTGCAGAGTATAATTTTGTGATTCTATTGAAGGAGGGGGAAGCCATAACATATCTATCACAAATCCTGGAATCATCATTGACAAGCTCTAATGCTAATGTTGCTAATGCAAGCATAAAAAGTGCACTAATATTTCTTCAGAACCATCCTGATGGTTTTCCAGTATTAAATGTAATTGCTCCATATGTCATTAAGAACACTCAACTAAATGAAACGTAAGTTATCTATAATTTTGTATAAAACATTAGAAGTTTAGCAGGATATAAATAAGCATATATGGAAAAATCAATTAAGCAATATAAATCTCATTTTTATAGAACTAATGATTCCGAAAGCCACAGTTGTAGTGTTTGGACTTTACTCTTGTTTATTTGGATCTATGGACCTTCAGAAAACATTAGTGGAGCGGATTTTGAGCAAGAGACCATTGCTAATATTCTTACAATTTTAATTCCTTTGAATAAAGTTTACGTCTCTGTCCGCCTTTTGGTCTTGAAAGTAAGTTCTAGTTTTGTGAGCTTTCTTTACTTCAATAATTAATAATAATGGTGGGTTAAAATGTGATTTTGGCTGTAGGGTTTAAGAGCTAAACTCGAGAAGGGAGGCGTTTCAGCTGATACAAAGAAGAAAATCTCAAAATTGGCAGTTGACACTTTGAAAACGCCTAATGTTTCCATATATTTTGAAACTGTTAAATTATTTCTGGTGATATTTTATTCGGGTAAAACGGCAATAATTGTTTTCAACTGATAATGTATTTTACGCTGAAGTTATATTATTTTAATGTGTTTCTCTATGCAAAGCTATTATTTAAAAGGTTTAAAATTTCATTATCTTACTGTCTCTTTAGATTTTAAAGATGTTTACGAAGAGTTTGAGCCAGACCCCGAAGCACTCATGCAAATGGCCGAAAGATTAGAAGTCCTGTTTCAACTGTATGTTTTACTACACTTATCATCTTTTATACAATATTTTTATAAGTTTAACCGTTCATGACGTATCAAACCATAATGTTGTTTTCAGATTAAAGTCATCTACTAAATACAATTGCCAAATAATTTCCAAAGTACTTCCTGTCATTGTGTCTGATTTCTTACCACCGTCTGAAATTTTAAATAGAGTCATTGCAGAATTCATGGCTCCTAATCAAACCTCGCCAGAACTTCTGGCATCAGTTGTTGCTCAGGTAGTAAATTTTTCTTTTAAGGTCTACGTTTCATGTACGATGGGCTTGTAAATTTACTTCAAACTTATTCTCTAACAATCAAACTTTGTTTGTCTCAGGTATTTGAGAAAGCCAGGCGGAGATCTAAAGATTCGTCCATTGTAAGGGAGTGGATCATTGCCAGTTTACCAAATTTTGTTTCGAACCCAGATGTTTCGAGAACCATGTGGAGTCTCACATTATTTTTTATCGGAGTTTCGAAAAGTAGTGAGATTGCTACCCTCCTTCCATATGCTCAGTTACGCAGACGGTCTTCCTATGTTAAACAACTCTTCGTCCACAGTGCTTTAGACTTCTATTCGTCGGTATGTATTTCTAATAAAATTCCATTTTGCCCAATAAATATAGCTTATGCTGAAATACCGAAAAATTTCAAAATGTGTGAATGTACTAATTTATAGTAGTTGTTTTTCAAAATCATTTCATAATTAAATTTTATTTCTACATCAAAATATCAAAATTATGGCAAAATACTAATTACTGATGTTAAGTGCTTGAAGTACAAACTAAAATTATTTCTGATTCGTGTTTTTGCAGTTAAAGTCTCAACAGAAAGAAGATTTCAGAAAAATTTTGTCTAATTGTAAGCCACAAGGAGATGAAACTCTTCCATATAGTTTTCTAGTCGAAATAATTAAGACGATTGATTTTGCGAATAAAAGATGGTCTAAAGAAAATAGTGCGGAGCAGTAGTATAAAATAACTTCCCGTTAGCAATATTTTACGTCCACAAAATAAGATTTTAGTATAGGTATAGTTGATGCCTTTATTACTGCTGTAGTTGTGCAGCAGTGACTATAATAAGTAGGTTTCAATCTTTCACTCCTTTTCTTATAGACTTTTTGATCATAAAAACCCTCTCGATACACGTTTAGGTGGATATTTATTGACGACTTAAAGTAATAATTATATTAGGTAGGTGTGATTGCTAAACTGATTCATTCGGTGTTGGCATTTAATAATCGGAAAGCAATTAATAAATGCGCTGCGTGTTCTGAGTCTCGTTAAGTAAATTAAAGAATGCTGTAAAATTCACGTGAATTTTTTTAAACAAAATTTCTAGGATTTAATAACCACTACTGTGAATTTTTAGTATGCTGTAACAGAAGTTTTGTTTCTTGAAAGTAGCCATACAATGTTCGGTGTCATTCGAAAGGGTGAAGAAAGATCTTTCGTAGTCAATAGAGAGTATTGTGAACAATCAATGAAATCGTATAAAATCATAAATATACAACTGTAAAATTTCAATGAAACATAATTTGGAAGCTGAATTATTTTACTGTACCACTTACGCAACTAAAAGCATCTTTTTTCTCTAAAAGTGCTTTTGAATGACACAATGACACTTCACATGATATGGTTACAAAATATTGTTATAAATTAAATTCCAAAAATCCTCAACCTATTTAGAGTGGGAAATATTTGATAGTCTCCATTCACAGCTCTTCTGAATTACAATACATTAACTAACTTACATTAGACCAGACACGAAGTTAAAGTAGCGGCCTGTAGGAAATAATAGCAATATCAAGATTACACAAATAAAACTCAAGGTAAAGTTCAAGTTGATTATGGAACTGAAACCTTGCCTTGGACTTGAACATTACTTTAAAGTGAAGAAAGTGTTTAAAAACGTTAAAGCAAATAATTGACTCTCCATTACAACTTGATTACGATAAGTAAAATTATTCTGATACAAAATAACATATTATATATTTTATGATGTCAAACTTGATTAACACAGAAAGTATGAACCTGGTTGGAATCAGGGAGTTTCGAGATAATTACATGATAACTTAAAATATTTATTAGAGTTTAATGTCAGCCATTCCATGAATTAGTTTTATGTTTGCCGATTGATAAGTCATTCCGTATTTCCTACGTTTTTATCGTTTTTAACTTTCACACAGAAATTAGTTGCTCATTCTACACTTAAATAGGTATTTGTACACTTGGGTTTTTTGTTGTTAGGAAGAGCATACGTAAATAGTGTAACCAATTGTAATGTAGATAATCCACTGTATCATTAATTAGTGTTGTTAGTACAATTTATATAATAGTTGCGATTGAATAATTCGGTTCGTAAACGTTACTTTTTAAAAAGATTATAAAGCGCAGTGAGTAAAATAAAATGGTAAAGACAAATACAGATTTGTTTAAAATATTCTGAGTATTTATCAGATTATTAAGTTACTCCAATTGCATATATTCAGCAATAAATAACGTAACAGCGTAGCCATATTAATATAAACTAATAAAATTGTCTTTGAGATAATCTAATGATATTCAAAAAATGTAAAATATTAGTGCAATCAATATTTACCTTAGTGTTTGAACACTTTAAGATAATCTCGAAACCTCTTCTTGACATAAATATAATAAGTAATAATCATATTGTGAACCTATTACTGTTAAAAGAGATGAATACAAACGCTATTGGACCTTCAAACGGTAGAGTATTTATGAGATGTTATTATAGAAATGTTACCAAAAACTGTAATGGTAAAAATAATGGTAATAGTTCTAGATTTCATGTATACCTATTCAAATTTACCGTGTTGTCTCAGAGAAATATATATGAATAAATCACATCAAACGTTGAAATCTATAATCAATTTATAATAATAATTGTTTGTTCCCAAAATGAACTTAAGCTTTTTAGATATGTAAAAATTGTAACTCATGTTATCAAATATGAATAAACGCTGAATACAACTTGTTCCGAACGGGCGAAAAATAATTTTTTTATTAAACTTTTCTGTTGCATACAATTACTTCCATTTTTTTAATAGGCATAAAGATGACGTATTATTCTCTCTGCATCATTTTCTGTCTATGTTTCTTTTTGGATACTTTTTCATCACAGCTTCTTCCTCTTTCGCCTTTGACACTACTTCTTCCTTTTCTGACAAAATCACCTCAATATGACAAGACAAGAACTGAAACTTCTCTTCTTTCAGCCTCCCATTCATTCCATTATATCAAGACAGTAGAGCTTCTCGTAAAACTAATTCATTTCCTGCAGAGCCAGTTTCAGGACTGTTGGGAACGGTTGTTATCTGCGCTTTCGGCTGCGGAAAATGCGTCTTTTTTTAATTATTGCCAATTGCAATTATTTATGTAATAAAACAACTTCCAAATACATCCACAAACGGCGCTCAAACATTGTGCCTATTCATTTCACTCAAAATGAATCCGAAAAACGTCAATTTCATATTTTTACATGCAATGTTTTTGCCAATATACATATTTCGTCTTTTTTCGGACATATTACATATTTTTGTACAGAAAAACTCTTACTGTGCATATTTCGTCATTTTTCGAACATAATATAAGTTTTTTTTAAATCTGAGAAATTTCTTAAAGAAAAATTATGTATTTAGATTTTTCCAATAAAAGTATTCCAATGTGTAAATTGCAATGACAAATGCAATGCATTTGATGATGTCTTATTATAATGTAGTTTTGCTTATACTTCGAACTCATTGTGTTGCATTAAAACAATATATCCTGTCAATTTTTGAACATTTTTAAGGGTACTCAAGTTCTGACAACCCTAAGGTCATCAGTGATCTGTGGAGTACTACCCAAAAACCCATGAAAAACCCAAAAACCTAAAACCCGGGTTTTTGTGTACCATTTTTGCTGGCTGTGCTGAGCTGCGTTGTGTATGCGGGTGAAATTCTTTTGATTGCAATCCATTCTCCAGTTCTCCATTCCATTCAGTGCCCGTCACGAAGGCTAGGCTAAGGCAGAGTAGAAAACGGGGAGCAGCCGCCGAGAAGATTCAACTGTGGTATGGTAGTATTGGTATAGGGCATCAATTCAGCAGGATTTGCGTAAAGAGAACAGGAATTTTACTAAAGAAGGCAATTCTCAATTCTTAGGTTTTACTTTTGTGTAGGAAAGTGTATTCGGTATATATTCTGTGCACACTTCTCCCTGACGATGTGGGAAAAATGCAGAATCCAGCCGTTGCTTTAAAGTTTAAATGGTCTGATATGGAGTTCAGAGTTGGCGAGGTTAATTGTTCATTGTGATAAAATATTGCGGCGACTGATGTGTCAAATTGTCATTCGTAATTCGCAACTTATGTGCTCAATGTTAAAACTTACAGTCTCATAGGCCTATCCTAACAGTTCCATCTCTTTAATCAATTTAACTTGTTTGTGCTACGCTAAGTCTATTCCATTCTTCAGCACTAAATCATCTCAACTGTTTCGCATATCGACTCGATAAAATTTTAGAACTCAGAACCTGTGAATAAAAATAATGAAATTAACCAAATTGTGTGAACACTTTTGAATCGTAGTTTTACAAATATTCGTTGGATGTTGGATAGCAGATAGATGTTTAAATACACAAACTATAACAGCTGTAATAATAGTTGCCGGCTAGGCTAGCTAACACAATTGACAGCTGATCTGATTAGCAAAACAAATCAGTCTTGCTTTTTAATCACTATAGCTGTTGTGAACAGAAAAATAGCAGAAAGCATTTAAAGTATCAAAATGTTGAGTTAATGAAAGTGTGTGCTTAATTATAGTCAACTTGAAAACCCGTTTTTTACCTTCCTGTCCTGATAATAGTTAATTGACTTGTATATATCGACTGTCTCCTTTACCGATAATGGGAATAATGGAAGCCGGCATGTTATTTACATTGTTGAAAGTTTTATTGCTGTTGGCTGGTTTAACTGCCGCCGGTCAACCCGGACAATCCGATGAAAAACTTAGTCGGCGTTTAGCCCCCTGTCAGGCATGTCGCACCTTAGTGTCGTCCTTTCTTTTGGTAAGTTTTTCAAAGTTGAGATTTGACGAATATTTTTGCTATGCAATAATTGTGTTTATCAATATTCTTAAATTATTATTGTATGTGCAGGGAATGGAGAAAACTGCCAAAGGTCATTACGGTGGAGGAGACACTGCCTGGGAAGAAGACAACAACAAAATCTATAAAAATTCCGAACTTCGTCTTGTTGAAATCCAGGAGAACCTATGTAAAGAAATTTCAATAGGGCGAGACCAGGTAAGCGTTTGCTGGTGTAAATTTCAAGTAAATAAGTAAAGTCGATGATAAAATAACAATTGAATGTCTCATTTCAGTGTCATGAAATGGCTAGTGACAATGAACACCTAATGGAAGAATGGTGGGGCAAATACCGAAATGCGGGCGAGGATCTGTCAAAGTGGTTATGCATTTCTAAATTAGAAGTTTGTTGCCCAGAGTTTCATTACGGTCCAAATTGTCTACCTTGCTTGGGATTTCCCGAGAAAGTGTGCTCAGGTCATGGGAAATGTAAAGTATGTATACCAGTTTCATCATTCCACACTTTATTTTCTATTCCTACAATGTTCATTTTATATTTCTCTTACAAGTAGCCACACATCAGAATAACCACAGGATACTTAATTTTAATAAATCATTTTTGACTGCTTAAAGGGATCAGGAACAAGAAAAGGTAACGGAGAATGCAGCTGTGAAACAGGGTACGCAGGACAAATATGTGACACTTGTGCCCAAGACTTTTTTGAAGCATACAAAGACAACGAAAAATTGATTTGTTCAGCTTGTCACAAGGCTTGTTTCGGTGGTTGTAATGGAGCAGGGGCTAAAAGTACCTCAAAATTTATCTATTTTATTTTATGATCTGCTTCAAATTCATTTAGTTTTAACTGATTGCAATTTCAAAACTTACAGATTGTGCAGCTTGTAAAGAAGGATGGGAAATTGACGACGAGAAAGGTTGCATTGATTTAAACGAATGTTTAATGGAAGACAGTCCTTGCAAGAAGAATGAATTTTGCGTCAACACAGAAGGTTCCTACTCTTGTATAGGTAAGTTGTATTGCATTGCAGTACAAGTTGATTTTAACCCTGAACTATGGCCCAGATTGAATAAACCAATCATAATTTTTTAATACATTGTATTGTTTCTGTTTAAGTGTGCGACAAGTCTTGCGAGGGTTGTTTTGGTGACGGTCCTGATATGTGTGAAAAATGCGCTACTGGATTTTTCCTTAAAGACAAAATTTGTGTGGGTAAGTAAACGTTCCCTACACACTTTCCAAAAAAGTTATTCTTTAGCTATTGAAAAAAGCTTATTGTTTCTAGTTTCTCAGCTTATTGTTTGTATCTATGCATGTTTTAGCTACTCCTTGGAATAATGAACTGTGATTTGTGATGCGATGCATTCCTCGAACGTCATCTTATACCTGACTTTTGACATTATTTTATTTATTCACAAAATATTTTCATATAAAGTAACACTGTTCCTTTTAAAATCAAACTGTACAGTTTAAGTGCAAATATTTTACTCGAGTAGAAAATTGTGTGCTCCGTATTTTCATTTTTGCTTGTTTGTATGAGTATGTTATCAAAATTTACATAGTGTACCTTATAATTTTGTAATTTGAAAGCTACAAATGTTTTTTTGCAAGAAAATGAGCAGATTAGCGCTTGGAAAGAGATCTAGACATGGTTATTTATTGAGGCAATATTTCTAAATAGACGACTCAACAGTAGGACGGACGGTTCACATGAATACCACGAGATATTTGACCTACCTTGGACTTTGCGTGGCGACATGCATCATCTTCCAAAAAAATGTTTTTGTTGCTGGAATAATTGGCGTTGCTGTTGGAGTTTACATCACTGCTTCAGAATATCTTCTCAACTCATCATACATGTGATATTACTATCACCTGAAGTTTTCTCAAGTTCTTCAGAAAAATGTAAGCAGCAACAACAAACATATTCTTCTTCATCTAGAATAACTTTACAAGAAACTTTCCACATTGAAAAATGATAAACAAACAATTTCATATTCATAAGTAACAATGTCTCGTTTCTGAGACTAAACCAGTCAGTTTTGCTCACAATTACTGATTTTAAACAACCGAAACCAAAACTCATTCGTCAATCATGAATCGAATTGACAGTTTTGCTTGTGTTTTCATCAGATCAAATTTCACAGTGATTTAGTATTTTCACATATTTGTGAATGCACATGATAGAATTATGCTGTATTATCCATTCACATTGCTTTAGCAATGTTATACTACTGCGTATGTAAATCAAGGGCGTATCTACAACTCTAGTTTGGGTATATAGGCAGCACACGGCAAATGTGGCTAAAAATCGAACAAACTATCCTATTTACCGAAAATTCCAGGAATATCGAATGGAAATTAGGAAAGGGGCATGCCCCCATTGTGAGTTACGCCCTTGATGTAAATAATATTATTTGTAGCCTAGTATTTTCTAATTTACAAAATCTAAGTGACGTCTGTAATTAATGACTTTATTACACAGATGGGCTTTTCATTCCATTTCAAAAAATTAATGACTCTTTTGATAAGAACCTCTTTATTGACCTTGTGACGAAAATGATTTAGTCAGAGTTGACTCAGCATAACTGTCCAAAATATTTAAACAGCAACTACTTTTTCAAGTTGTTAACATTTTAATTTTAATGGTTAATTTCAGTTGGTTCGTCTCGTCCATTTAAATTGGCATTTGTTGAATGAACTTTGTAATTGTTTGTGATAAATTGTTAATTGTGTGTTTTATTATAAGGAAATGGTGTACATACGTATGCGTTTAAGCGAATCCTGTAGTCACTAGAAATTATTTTTTTCAGTGTTATGATTGCCAGTTATGTTTGCTGAATTGTGTACTCTTAAATATTAAAGTAACAATTGGAAAATAAACGTACAATAATAGGAAATCCAAAGATGGGCTGTAAATGTTAACAACGCAATCAGCGTTGTATTTATTTTATGAGAATGGATTTTATTTATTAGGATTTACAACACTGTGGTGCTGAATTCCAGTCCTGACATACTTTTTATTTATTTAATGTAAATATTATTTATTGAATTTAGATTTACTAAAACGCCCACTCTCAGGTTTAGTATTGAATCCTAGTAGTTGTTACTAGAGGTGGCGGTGGCAACGAGCCGGATTTTTCGGGCTCGGCTCGAACTCGGGACGAAATCGTTTCGTTAAGGATAATTCGAAAAAAGCTCGAAATTTTCCAATATTTAGCTTAAAATTGATACACCACACACAGTATCGCTCTTCCCTCCATACTTTATCCTGGCTCGGCTAGAAAAATGTGTAAAAAAGTCAGGTCGAAAGTGAGGTAGCTTGACTCGTTGCCATCTGTAATTGTTACCTAATTTACAAAACTCATGCGGAAATTTACTGTCTCATGAATAATATGTTTTTACAAATGGAAACTAAATAACATTTTATTATTATTTATACTTACTATGTCTAAAAGTGTATTGGAATTGAAAATATTAAATGTAAAAACCGTTAGTCATTTTGCGAAACCAGGGAAACACCTGACCTGAAACTTAAATGATAACTATTTATTGCGTTTCAAATGTTGAAAGGATATCGATGAGAAAATCGATAGATTTTTAATTTTGAAACAGTGTACATTCATTTCTGTTCGTCGAACTTAAAACCGTGATATCATTTATTATAATGTATTTATGTTTATATTATTATGTAGGGCAGTAAATAAATTCATACACGTCAACTGGTTGATTTTATTCCTAAAAATATTTAATTCGTCTCTAAACTATAATTAAACAAATTCATTTTCAGATCAAAGAATAGTATTAGTTACTCAATGTGGTCGTTGACAGGCATGAAGTACGAATAATATTTCCTACGAATTGTGAATGTAATAGTCAGCATTTTGGGGTTTAAGGTAGTCTGCGGGTGGACTATAGAGCACAAAAAAGAACTAGCATCGGTCTGTCATTGTCATCTAAAAAATTGTATATAAATCTACAGAATTTTTTGCTTCCATTGATGCATGCTTATGACTTCACATTCTTCACCATACCTGTTGGTAAAAGAAACGGCGAATATTTTCGTGTAAAAGAATTAAGTATAATAGATTGCTGGTATTGTTACTAAATTACTAATTGCAAGTTCGTGGGCCTGTATTATAAAATCACAAAACTGGCAGAAGTTACTAGTTTGCATAATTTTATTGGTCAAATAAAAAAATACAATAAGTTTATTTTTTTTTACATCTAAACCGAAGCCTTCTCTGTGGAATCAAAAATAAATGTTGATATTTCGATTGTCATAAAAAAAATTGAATTATTTATAAGATTATTCTAAATCTAAATATCACTTCCTGGGTATATCTGAGATTTGCAAGTCGTGATCTCGTTATGCAACATGGTATGAATATCATTGTAGATTGTAGTTGGTATTGCTATTTTATAGACACT
>JABASD010004167.1:0-16570 GCA_019776165.1 Pogonognathellus flavescens
TATAATTAACGCTGACTATTAGCTCCAGCTGTGAAATCGCTCTCCGCGCAGCGAATTAGCTCAGCGAATTGCTACTCGGGTAACAACGTTAAAGCACTTAAAGCTATACTACTACTCTACCAACAGCAGAATGAACAAGTAATAGAGTCGAAACTAAATATAACTTGTTACAACAAGGCATAAGGTTATATAACATGAATGCATTTACTGAAAGCCAGTATAGTGTAGGAAACCAAGTGTAAGACTGATTCACAAATTCACAACTAATGTAGTTCTATAGTAACATGCCGTAGAATGTAATGTAAGAAAGCCGCAAGTCAAAGCACAGAAGGTCGACTGTACAAAAACGAACAAATCACAGAAATGCAATTTTGCCACATAAAAGACAATTGCCTTTTATTGCGTCTGCTTTAAATATTACGACATTCTAGTTTCTACTGCAGTAAGTAGTCGTTATCCTGTTATCCCTCCTTTGCTCTTTGTTTCGGTTTTGGTTATGCAAAAAGTGAGATATTAATCTGCAGGCTGAAAACGAAAATCCACAGTTTTGTATCTTTTATCTCGTCATAATGGAAAAAGGAGTAGCTCAAAAAGCAAAACTTGTGTTTAAGATCATGATTTTCAAATTTTAACAAATTAACTGTGTGCGTAATAATTAGATTTTATCTTCATACCATGTCGTCTTTCCAAGCTGAACAAACTCGGATTTTGTAGAAATTAGCACAGTTCAGAGAACTAGGAAGAAAGGCGAAATAATCTTCTGTTCTCATTTTCCTAATCTCATTGTGAGCCATAAAGAACGGCGTCTTTCATGGAAAAAAGTTCCGTCTGTATAAAATGGAAAATCAGAGAATGGGCTGCCCTGTGGGAATTTAAGTCGTTTGCCTTCGGCTTGTTAAGACCTTGCATCTTTTTAATCTTATTAGAATACGTAATGAATGGGAAAAGGAGAAAGCTAGCTGAAAACTGCCGAAAAACGCCTTTTACTTAAAAGAAAACAGAAATTCTTGTGGGACAGTGGAAACCTAATTGTATATATTAAGAGCGTAATTACGCCTTACAGACTTTATTCCAACATCTGTTCATGAATAATATTTACCGTTTGAAGATAAAAAAATCTCTACGACCGTCCAATACGTCGAAAGATAATACTCCACTCAACTCACAATATTGTTTTAAGACAAACCATTAACTGTGCAGAAGAACTGTACCGCTTATCTCACTATTACTACAATATAATAATAATAACCAGTTGTTAAATCAAATTGCTTACTTCTTGACTAATAAATATAGAATTTCACGACATCAGCAAAATTAATAAAAATTATTAAGTACTTCCTACTCAGAAAATACTAAATGAACGATAAACTAAATGACGATATCGTTGCATATTACACTTTCTAATCTGTAACGCCTATTTAACGATGTAATTTGATTAACTAACTCTGCCCATAAATCTTTTAGATTAAGAACGGTTGAATTCATTTTAAGAAAAAAATAAGCCAGAAAATCAAATGCATCGCACTCATCGTCTGAAAACAAACAGTCTCAAGGATGCAACGTGCATTCTGCATTGTTTTTTATCTACGTCATGTTGTGTGCTCTTGCTCTCCCTCATTATTGTACAACATAGTTTGCATAGCATAATATTATTATCTTCCAATTTTACACCACGAAACGTGTAGCGGGAGTGAAAAATAGGCTGTGGAAGTGTATCTTGCACAAATAAAAAGATAAGGGCAAACTGTAAGACGAGGACGATGGGAGAGTTGGAGAGTGAGAGGTATAAGATTACACACAATCTTGTACAGTTTGTTCATACAGCAATAATCCTATAAAGACTTCTTTACTACCTCCACCACAACTTTACAACGGATAGAAAGGCGACAGCTGGACTCTAAGCTAGCTAAACAGTGTTATCAGTACCCGGTATAAAATTTAATTCTAAAGCGTAGTAGCACCCCATAAACGTAATAGTTACATTCAGCATTATCTCTAAGTGTTGCATTCTGTAAATAATGGAGAGGATTTCTCATATACTTGAACTGTATAAGTTAAGTCGACGAAAAGAGAGAATACAGAGAAGACGTTGAATAAATGAATACACACAAGATGTATAATGGGCGAAGGAGTGAAATTGGAATTTCGGCTTTAGCCAAGTTCTGGAGAGGAGTGTAGATCTGAAAACCCTGAGTCCTTTACTCACCCTTACCACAACATCTCCTCTCAACGAAGAATTATATTACATAATATTGCATTCACCCAAGATTGGGACAAGAGGGTCCGCTCTATGCTTCGCTAGGCACTCAAATGCATATTTTACACTTTAATAATTTCTATTACGAAGAGTGCGTAGTCTTCGTACTATGCATTCCATAAACTCTTATATGACATCTCGACATTTCGCAAATGGATCACACAGCTTTTCAGAATACAAACTCGTTTGAAATCTATGTACGTTTATTTAAGTACGAAAAATTTGTTTTACTTCAGCTTAAAAACGATGCAGAAAATTTGCAGGTTAAATTTTCTTACGAGTTGAGACAAAATGTAATTTCTACTATAATATTGTAACTTTTGCTATATATAAATAAGCAGTACCAACAACGAAGCAAAATCTTACGAAAATGTATTCAACACAATTTTACAAGTTAGTATAGGTTGCAGACACCAGCTGTGCTGTAGATATATGCACAGATATTAAGTATAACAATAGCATTCTAAAGTTACTTTAGTTGATAGAGATGGAAAAAAATTTAGTATTTCTATTTGAAGTGAACTTAGAGAAAATTTCACCCCAACTACTGGCGGTAAGAAAAGAGGGGAGCAGAAAATAAAACGCAAAGCAAGGAGAATATAATTTTTCTTGGTTAGCAGTTATCCATTCATTCATTATTCTTGAGTTCGGACTCCGTGGGTGAGTTGACTTTATTTACTCTTGAATCGAGTCCGAGACAGAATGAAGAAATACTCTTGTCGTTCAAAGCGAAAAATTTACTTTACACATATACAAACACAAAAGAAAATATATTGAGTTCCGATGGCTTGTCTTCTTCAAATGAAAGATCCTTCTTTCCCCCATCAACGTAATGTCTATGCTTAATCTAATAGCAAATAAACCTACACAAGCTACAACACAACTAAACAATTCACAAGAAGATTCCTTCCTGTATGTCATGACACGATATGTCAGTATAAACTATATTACATATACACCTCTACACATCTTCTCGTTTTTATACCAACAACAAGAGTGTCTTTTTCTAACGACTTTAGAATCCTTGAATCTCTATGTACACAAGCCAGGCCTAACTCACCCCCATTTTAACATACGAGAAATGTGAATAACTTTCTTCCACTGGTTTCTTTCTTAACCGACTGAATAGTTTCATCTACTTGTTCAAGATGGTTACAGTTTGCTCAATTTCCAATAAAATCTTCTTACTATAAAATCCTTATATTTATGAATGTCTTCAACCACCCTCAACTTGCTATTTTTCAATATCAAATGTATTAAAAGAATTGTTTCGTGTCATCTGTATGATAATAATATTACACTGTGTAGGCATAAAAAGGAAACGCACCATGAATCAATACGCACTACAATCCCCATCAACACTATCTCTCAGAAACAACGTCCGAAAAGTACACAATGCAATGGCAGACAAGAAAAATTATCTTTTCTCCCTCCGTGCATTCCATCATTTCAACCATCGATTCTTCTTGCAAAACATCACGTTTTCTATCTCCCTTATATCGTTTTTCAAATAGACACACAATGCTACAAGATTCTGTTTCACTAAAATGAGTTCACTAATACTAAAATGATTGTTTCAACACTTAGTTAATAATATAAACTGTTTAATGTTAATAAAAACGATGTAATGTTGTGAGGTCAGTTGTTGATGTGAAACTAAAGTGAGCATATTTGGGTTCATTGAATCTTCAATTAGAAGCATTATTTGCACATACATATGCAAATATCAAGTAGTGTGAATTTAAATTCATGCATGGGGATTAATTGAAAATAATTACAGCAGACAGCACTCATAATTGAATAAATATTCATTTGATGCATAGTTTGCCCCAGTTAGTCATTTATTATGTCGACACTCATACTTGTATAAAAGATCTAACTGCATTTTTGTTGCTTATTATATATTTATTGCATTGTGAACGTTATTCATTAAGAATATATTGAGCATATTTCGATTGACATAAGAATCAAGGTCCAAAGTTTGAAATGTGCGTAGATATTAGATAAGTTTTAAAAGGCACATTTTGCAAATTAAATAATTTCTAAATTTAATTCTGCAGCATGCAACGTGCTGAACTATTTATATCGAGTTATTATTTGATTTCATTGATGCTCAGATACAACCAAGTTCTTTTCTGTTGTGAATTAAATGACCATAGTATGAAAACCACCCTTCACATTTAATTATTTTTGAGCTTGACATGTGAAACACACAGCATGTGGGGGAGATTTTCAACTTTGCAAGCAATTCAAAACTCAAAGAGAGACTGCTGGTTGCCAGTTATAATTACTATTTTCAGCCAGAACCTTTTGTACAGAGAAGCTTATAAAGCAGCCTAGCAATAATGCCGATATGCTCTTCAACTATTTTCTATTGGTATTTCAGGAAGAACAGTTCGGAACTACACAGTTGTCTTGTCACATAACGCTTTTATGTACAGTAGAAAGCAGATTACATTGTGTTGTGCAGGGATGTACAGTCAAGTCATATACATCACATTGTTAGAGAAAAGAATGGGACAGAACTTACCCCGAATGTTAGAAAAAGCACGAAGAAGCTCACAAAAATGTTACTTATTTGATAGAAATTTTTACGTCTAAACGCGGGGAACGCCAACGCAAGAAAATATCATAACATTCTTGCATGTAACTCTTTTGCAGTTGCTATTTTAGCCGCAGGTATGTGATACTGATAACGGAGATGGATCTCAACCTACCTGGGAGAATTCTATTTAGAAATAAGTATTAAGTATTGTATTTTTTGCATCTAGTGCCGTGAAAATTTGTACTTAACAAAGTTTTTGGTGCACAATTACTATAAAAAGGGATGCAAAGTAAATACAAATAAAGTTTAGTAAATAATATAGCATCAGTTCTGGCATTTCAAATCGTGTGTAAAATATTTTCATTCGTTTTTTCTCATATAGTTCCATAGACCAGAGGTTTTTTCATAAGAAAAAAGACATATTTTAGTGATAAATCAGCATTGATTGTTAGCTAACCGTACGCGAGTGAATCTGAAGCTTTGCTAAAGAAGTAAAAATGTCAATAGCAGAGAAGCTCATTTTTATAATCTTATATCTTTATAACTTAGTGACAGTATATATCTTTTAAATTGTCGGGTATCTAATGAAAATTTTGTCATGATATTGTTTTCTAAATCGGATCCTTCACTCACACTTATAGTCATTATTAAACATACGTATAAACAGAAAGAATATTATGAAAAAATATAGGTATAACGTGTAAAAGGATAGGCAAATTAAGATTTTTGTAGAGAAACACTGGAATGGATATTACAACGTGATTTTAAAAGGGAAAGTTTCTTTCATCCATGCAATGCAGAGCATTATTGCGGATCAATGTAAATTTGTTCGAAGTACAACTTCAAAGTTGATTGCATTCTCTTTTAATAAAGTTGCACCACTCGACGCTTAGATGATACGGATGTGAAAATGAACATGGAGCCAAAGAACGATGAGTAAAGCCAAAGCCGTAGTGCCAAAGCAGAAAGGCCTACAGATGCGAAGTCTAATAACGTTGAGGATACGACCCGACCAACGATGAGCCCGAAGGCATATTGCTTTTAATATCACCAAGGTAGGAAGGGATGCGAGATGCTCTTGACGTTATTCAATTGACATGCTTCTAACAACAACATCTTTGTCAAAGATATTTTCACTTTAATACGTTCACATTATACGTGTAATATGTACTAGAAAATAGAAAAGGATGTTTGATGGTGTGTGTTAGTACACAATAAATTTGTACTGTGTTCATGTAGTTGTACATGTACATTGTGCTTATAATAGCTATACATGACAATAAATGCAGATTTAGAGATTTACAAACATGAGAGTCATAGAAGGTTACTGCTGGTGGGTTTATACATACACTAAACTTGTTTTTATCTGCACTGAACAACTGTACGTATACTCAAACACAATACAGAATGCTTTGTCGATTGCAGCATTAAGAACACACCAAAATGTAGTCTTCAAAGGAATCTATCGCCACGATATATTGCATGATATATTATCCTAATGCCATAATTTGGACTTACAACAAGTTAAATAATAGTATGCAAAACTACTACGGAATTATAACATACTGTAGGGCATAGGGATATATGGAATGTGCATAAAATCTCTGTATGTGTGTAATAAAAGGTTTAGCATTTGTACAGACGTCAAAGGTAAACCTGAGAGCCATTTCATTTCGTATCACCACAACTACCAGCAGTAACAAGTATTATGATTACAGTTCCATATATGGAACTCGAGTAAAACTTGTGTCTCTCCTTTTTCCTGCTACAGATAATTAAACAGATTGAGTCTATAGGGAAGTCTATTTCATGAATTCTAGCTGTGAATTATAGATAAGCTATTCTACTCTTTCATTATTGACTTAATCGCAATCCTCATCTAATTAAAACGGTAATTACTTTTACAGTCAGGAAAAATAATAAACACGAAATACAAAGATACCGTCAGTCACTTAAAGCCAATATTGGTGAGATAATTGTAGCAATCCATTACAGCACATGACAAATAACATCATAACACCAGACACATGTGCCTAATCATAAGGTGGTGTCCACATTCGTCGCATGTTATGTTTCATAACTTAATTCTTTCTTTCTTGAGTGTATCTTCTTTAGTAGAAGAAGTTGTTCACCTCAAATCTTGTATGAAATGAAAATGCCGCAAAACCTGAATACACAAAATCTCAAGAATTGAAGCAGTTGGATCATTTTCCTGTTTATTTTAATTTTTCATTTAAAAAACTAATTTTTTACACCCACTAGGCATTTTATTCTCAAACATATCTTTGGAATATCCCAATAAATCCCGGTGCCGAGAAAACCCACACTTTTTTCATGATTTGGTATCTCATGGCTCAAACTTGTTACTAATACTAATCGATATCCTTTTTTTCTTTGACTGCTAAGCTAAAAACATAGTTACCGTTTATAAACCCGTCAAGACAATATATTTTCCTCTTATTCTTATATATTACAGGAAATAACTGTAAATAATTCTTCAGTTTTTACATGAGTTATATATACTAGCAGGCAGGGAGAAAAATGTAACACCGTCAAGACTGCGTGTTTGCACTGAAGCCAGTGAACGGGGATAAGGGTGCACTTACCAATTAAAATTCAGTGTTGGTCGTGTGTTTATTTATACACTTAAAAGAGTCCGATATAAATACAGCTACAACACACACACCGGACATTGAGTCGATGTGCCGAGCTGACGAGACGAAGCAAATGTTCTCTCATAGAAGCTTTGGCTTTACCCTCGCTCGCTTTTTCCGTAAATTGTACATACCAAATGTATTTTGTGAACGCACAGCAGCCGCCAATAGTGGACTTGACACAAAAGTTTTCCTCTTCATCAACTGGCACTTCACTAAACTGTATTGAACGAACACAATAATAGCAGGAGCATTCTCAACAAAAGTTCACTCCATTCGGAATAACACGGGAAAATCGCTAGATTTTAACAATTTTGTCAATAACTTCTTTCCGCTGCTTGACTATTCTGTTTCGGTTAGTTAAATATTATTTTCCTCGTAAAATATACTTCGTAGGGACTTGCACGAATTTGGTTTTAATGTAGGGTTTCTCTTACTATGCTGTACTCAACGTCTCACGGGGAATGTAACTACTATTCAGTACTATAGTAAATATTATACGCATGTGCATTTAATTAGGTAAGTATCTAACTTTTCGTAGGATGTTGTATGATTTTTTTATTTCATCCTGAGATCTTCCGTAATTTCTGAAATCGTACAACATTTGATAGTCTTAAAAATTCTTTGTGTGGATGTGGAATAAAGGTTTTGACACAGACGAATTTAACGGAGTTCAGGTTTTAGTAGTGGAGACTTTTAGTATCACGACAAAATAATCTTCTACTTGCAAGCAAAAAGATTGATGTATAAGAAACGAACCTGGGTGATACGGTAGAATACGTAACGTTCACAACATTGAAATCACAAGACACAAACAGAACTTCTAACACGGCCTACATCATCCATCCACCCAGCCAGACTGAGTCTGCATGGACTTTCTGTTTGTGTCCAGTTAGTGTTTCCATGCTGTCTTCTAAAAAAACTGACAAGTCATAATAGTCATAAGCCCAGTCTAAATGAACAATCTAACCATCTTGCTCTTATACAACGAAATAAAATCCTTTAGTTATACCCTTCTATGAAAAGTTTCGTTGCGTAGATAGAGTCATGTTCTCATGTTTACAGTTGGAGTTGATCTGCCACTTATAGAGTTGTACATGAGTAATTCTACGGATCTCATTTTAAAGTACAAGTACAGGTACCGTATTTACCGATATGGTATACCTGGCCAACTAATTTTTGAACTGTAAAAGAAACTTACTTCTTCGTGTACAAACTTCTCGTTCACAAAAACGTTTTTCCGCTTATTATTACTTTTTCCGTAATCTTAAATTTGTTGCTTTTTAAAAACTGTAAACAAATATATAGAAACTTTGAATATTCGAAAAAAGCTGATTTGCAATATTTGATTTTATCCTTCTAAAACAGTTTGGAAAGGTACAATTATTACCTACTAAATAAAACATCTAGAATTTACGGAACTCCACTTGGGGACAACAAAAATTATCCACCAATGTACGAACGTTTTTTATTCAGACAATTTTGGCCGCTTCAAGTCAGTTGTACCTATAAGTCTCTGCTCAGAATAATATCTACATAGTATGACATAAACCTGGATATTGGTAAAAACATTTTATTGAAGTGATTGACCAAATCTAATTTTTAGTCTTTTTCAGTTTTTAGCTGTGCCCAATCCGTAATACTGTATGCTCGTAGTGAGCTTAGAAAGGTAGCAACCATAAAGTGAAATACGGTGCTGGGTATCTGCTCAAACACACTGTAATGCTCAATGCATCAACTTTTATTTAAGACCCTTCCTTACAAATGCCCTCCTGAAAGCTCAAAACTAAACTCAAGTTTTTACTTTCGCCTATATAGAAAGAGCAGGCCTAGCAAGGCATTATACACAACACGACACAAATAATATTATTTTATTTTTTGTACACATAGTATAGGAACTCCTCTGTCAACTTTTTAGAGTTGGGACTAACCTCACCCAAGCCCATACCCAACCCAGAAATATTGCGTAGAAGTAGTTTCTGTAATTAACTACATGAGACGAAGTTAGGTACACACAAAACAAAAAAGTGAATAGTGTTTACAATGGTCTAATTAAAGGTGACCCGAAGACCATCAAATAATACTTTGACAATTCCAACTGTGGCAGTATTCTATTAGGAGCGGACTTAATAAAAAATTTATTTGAAGTTTCCTTCTCTTATTTTCAGAGAAAGGGTAAAACAGGAACTTAGACAGACAATTGTACTTTATCTCACAGAAAGTGAATCACTGAAAAAAT
The DNA here is from genome assembly GCA_019776165.1 of Pogonognathellus flavescens. Taxonomy (NCBI): domain Eukaryota; kingdom Metazoa; phylum Arthropoda; class Collembola; order Entomobryomorpha; family Tomoceridae; genus Pogonognathellus; species Pogonognathellus flavescens. The sequence goes on from JABASD010004167.1 coordinate 9,696, forward strand.
CCATGGATCAATTTTAATAATTGTAAGAAATAGTGCCCGGTTACATTAAGGTGTTTGTAAAAAGAATTACAACACTGTATTGTTAGTATTTACGATTATATGTAAATGCTGTTCGTTGTTATGAGCGACTTAAATTGCCCAGAACTGGTTACGAGTAAAATATCGTAACCTGGATGTGTACGGGCCAACATGTGAAATAAATATTTTACTCGTTCTCATCTCTGCGTTTCCCTGCTTTTGAAACAAAGCTGGCAGTGAAATAGAATACCTGAAGGGGTTACGGTTTAATAACTGTAAGCAGGGCATTTGAAATGCATAAGTGTAAAGAAGAGGATCGATATGCGACAATAATATTATAAGTGCCATTAGACGATATTTTCACTTATTATATCATATTTCCATAGTATAATCGTTTGGTAATTTCAAGATTTACATTTTCTGGCCTCGCTCAGCTTTATACAGGGAGGTTTTTACAATGCAGATCTTTCACGTAGTGCGTAATACAAAATATTAAAACATACGGTACAGTGAGATTATGTTACGAAATTATTGGTCTACAGATGAAGTCACAAACCAGTAGTAAGTAACAGTAGATGTATTTTTGAGTAGGACGATTCTACTGTAGATTGTAAGTGTTTATAAGCATAGATATATGTAGAAAAGGTATAGAGGTAAGATTTAGAAATAAAAAAGCAGTAACAAGTTCAAATATTGTCATACCACAAGAGTTGAAAGATGGATTTCCGATGTTAAGTGAAGATTTGCCCTTGTCTTGTGATGTTTTCTTGACAGGGGTTGATGTTAAAGCATTATGATGAGCTGACAGAGATGAACTTGAGGATCCTGTCACACATTGAGACTGCGAGGCTGGAATTGGAATACTCGTACCTCCACTTCCACCATGTTTTCCAAACGGTGAAGGTAATCTGTCAAAGAAAAATAAATTCAGTTGAATTTCTATAAACTAAACAACAAGTCCAGTGGAACTGGAAATCTTCTTCCCATATACGCTCACAAATGCCACTTACACTCTTCACTTTTCACTACCTACTTAAAGAAATTGCTCTTTTGTCATTCTCAGTCACTCTTGCTTCTTCCTTTTAAGGTATTTGTATGGACTTTTGTAGTTGTAATGTATAACCACATGTAGGTAGCTTTGTAGTATCTGTATAATGTACACTTGTCATAAAGAACATTTCTTTATTATTTATTATTAATGACCGCACAAAATAGTAAACATATTTTTTCTTCTTTCCTTCTTATGGTCGTTTCTACCATTTCACATTCCAACTATATTATAAATTATATTTAATGTTCATCATTAGTGAAGTAGCTACCATAACTAAAACACATCGTACAAAACATTTATTGTTTCTACCAGTTACTGCATCTTTGCATCCGTTCCTGTTAAATTTAGTTCGCAATCTCAACACTTCTCAAATTGCACTTTTACGATGCAGCACATCGTATATAAATTTTTCATGGAGTTTGTAGACACTTCTTATCAGCTTTATTTACAAAAATTTTTTTTATGCTACTCGTGTTTATTTTTTATTGACAATAGCAATTTTTAAAGTATAAACAATAATCCACTACTACGTTTTATATAGTACAAAATGTAGTTAGTAATACGGCACAGACTCATATTTTACGAAAAAATGAATAGGACTTCTTGACATTACTGTCTATGAAAAATGTTATTTTTAGGTTCGTTTATAATCTCTTCGACAGTTCACGTACGAGAGAAAAATAATGATTAGACTGACTCACATTCAGACCGATTGAGACTGATCATGAAATACAACATTTGGGTTGACACAGTCTGCCCTGGTTGTTTTTAACATTTGTGGTGATGGTGCTGGAGTCTACAACACACTCAGTTTTCAAACCCTCTTTTGTATCATTGGGTTTACTGTACCTACTACTAATTCTTGTGTGACAGACAGACATCCCTTCCTCATTGATAGATTTAATGCCCTTCTCCATCAATAATACCAAAAGTGGGTAATCTTTGTACTACCCCTTACCTACTAAATTCACACCAACAATAAGTCCGAGTGCTCGATTTCACAACTTTTGCATTTAAAAAAAATAAGGCACCAGTTAGTATAACACCTACCACATAAAATATAAAATTCGTGAATGATGTTCCAAAAACTGGAAAAACTGTTCTAAAAAAGTGATGTTTGATCTCCGACGTGACTGTGATATGCAGAACACCACAAAATGTACATTTCATTTCGAAGCAATATTTATTTTGCTTTTCCGACTGAATGAGATTTTTGCTTTTGCAGCCCATTGAACTCGAAACCCGTGTGCTACGGACATGGTCGGTTTGTAGATGACAAAGCTATTATGGCTAGTGGTTATTATTATTACTAGTAACCTGAGGATGTGCTTGGCATAACAACATGATACCTCTATGAGAATCTAACCCAGCTAACCAAAAACATCGAACATTATCCCTCAGGAGAAGCAAAATAGTGTTATGTGTCACTGAAATGGGATGTCAGCTACAGCTTCTACGCTCACTTGCCTTTCCGGAGTTGGCTCCCGCTGGAAAGTCTGCAAGGATCTTGTCATTTCGATATTCGACTCAATGTACCACGCTTTTTGCGTAAAGTATTACATATTACTATGAATGTGAATTCAACTCGCTTGCTTACATATTAGTACGGTCGCATGAACTGATTCCTGGAATTTAGATGCCCTGCTAAATACATCACCATAATATTATTATTGCTCCTAAATATATCCCGGCTGCGTCCTTTCCACATTTTACTCTATAGTATCCTTATATAATTTCATCATTAGTGATACTCAATCAAACCTAGCCAAACTCCACAACAGTATAGTGCATTATATTCCTTCTATTGTGTAATATTGGCTTGGTGTAGTAGATTGAACCCACGTGTATATTAGCAGTGACACGTAATATATTTCCCTTATAGACAGTATAAATATAACTGTTGTGTTTACATTGCACTTACAACACAGAGCTATCAGTACAGCTGCAGTTTCATCGTCTCTACGCATTTACGCATTGTACAGATACATAGTTTAATTCTATATAAAGCTCAGACTACTCACATATCTCTTTCTTTCTCATCTTCCAGCTAATCCAGGATTCTATAAGGTATATTATCGTTAGCTGTATAAGGCAGTGTATAAAGGATAAAGATAATATAAGCTACATAATACAATCTAGAGACATGTGTCTATATATATTCACTTTTACAACAAAGGTATATTTACTAACTACTAGACAGTATTATTGTCGTATAAAAGTGACGTTGCAGTATTGCAGAGGAACCGCATGCACACACCGAATACTACGACCACCATTGTACTACTGGTGTATCTCTATTATAAGGATGGAAGAATGAGTTGGTATAAAATAAAGGGTCTATATACATAGAGATGTGTATTAAGTGCGAGGAATTTAACTATAATGTATGTACGAGATCACATACTGGTGTTTGTGTCCCTCCAGATATATTTCTGGGCTCTCCCCCTCTCATTTATAAACCCGAATTCATGCCACAGTCTACTACTACAGTATAATACTTACAGCATCAGAGTTTAAGGGAGATAATATTATAGTATGGCTAGTGCATGTAATGTTGAACGTGGTAATGCAGTTTTTACGTATTTGCGCAATGTTCGGATAATATTATTCCGTATTAAGTGCACAATTTTATACTATAACGTAAAGTCTCCAATAAATGTGATATCTACAGAAATAACCGGCGCGCTTGATGTACATTCATGTCCGCCCTGAGTAGTTTTCTGCAGGATGTTATAAACATGGAAGGAGGCTTGACACACCGGGATAATGTATGTTGCTGTTGTTGCAATAATAATATTATTATATTTTAAAGCTCTTCAAATGCTTTACACTTTTATGTTTCGAGTAGCTAAAGAATTTTTATTCCAAAACAGAACATCAGGGCGCTGTGAAGTGTAATTCCGCATAATGTATCACTATTACATGAATAACTTGGAACAAAAAATTGAAGACAGACTCGAAGGTTGAAAATGATGAAAGTTCCAAAATGGATTAATCTTTAATCTTCCCATATTGTATTATTTTATGTATTACTAAACACATAATAGTTATGTGTATGTGTGCTCGTCATTCCATAAATGATATTGACAACATTTCTCTCTAGTAAGATGAAATGCAGTGGCCTCGTGAATAATCCGTAATATATAGCAGAATGTGTTGTTGTTGTTGCGAATAAAAAATGTCATCTCTAATATAAACATCAGATTTTAATCATAATGTCAATGATGGCTATTCATCTGACTCATATAGTAGCTGTACAACTTTTAATTATGGCATGCCATATTATTATTCGTTGAAATCTTATCTCATTAATGGCATGTTACACAAACTTGTACTTAAAGAGTAAGAAACGTTGTTCTTTGATACTCAGGTAAATTCCTCTATATCCATAGTAAATGAAACTGCTAATGATGTAGCCTACAAATACAAAATTATATAGGTATGTGCAAAGTCTATATGTCTGTTTCTTTCATTTCTTCTAACAGTTTAGTGATTTTGCACAGTAATTGATACTTAAAAGACGGAAATATCAGCTGAACAACATGCCATAAAGTAACTGAAAGCCTTTTTCTATTTCGTAAATTCAATATAGTGTATGAAAGAGAAAAGAGTTTCATCGAAGACGCTTTTAGCGTAAATTCGATACGATGAGAATACTTTCATGGTGTAAACGAAACGAGTTTGGGAATTGTGGCAAGAAATGAGATTGAAGATGAGGAGGGAGAGATAGAAGAACTTCGCTACTGCTGCAATGAATTTAATGCATTTCTCTCTAATGTTTTCTATTTCTAGCATGAATGTTTCTGTATCTCTATGCGCAAGTGGATAACGTTTCCACTAGTTACATTTCTAAAAGTAATGGAATCGTTCCTTATAATTAGTACATCAAAATAGAAAATCCTATTGATCTACTATTGATTTCATGAAACGAATTAATTTTCTTTTAGATCGTCTAATGTTTTGAAGAAGGATGATTAAATTCACGTCTTTCATCAACCAAGATTTGTAAAATTTGTCCAGAAATGTAAAACTTTGCAGAAAGTACATAACCTCTACTTCTACTATATTATTAAAATTATGATACTTCGGATCAATTAATACAGTAGTGAGTGCCTGATAAATTTGCATTGGTTTATAAATATTTCTTTTGAGCATTTACTGTTTGTCTCCAATAAGTCTGTTTCATACTCTGCAATATGAAACGACTTCTTGTAAATATGTGTAGTGTGATTTTTCAATTCCATGATGACAAAGACAAGTCTCAGTTTACCATATACGTGAGCTTGAGACTGTTGAGACTGTAATCGTGAGACAACTGATTTTGAAGACTTGAGAACAGTGAGAAGATACAAGTACAACAGGCAACATTGAAATTAAAGTGACTACAGTCCCACTCTATGAAATACAACACAAACCCTCCGTAGTCGTTCCGGAACTACGTTTAACGTTGCAACGAGTTCCCGTTAGGTGTCCGCGCTAAATTCACAACACGTTGCTTCCAACAAGTCTCAATGTTTCACTCAAACTCATTAAATACTCTATTTCTATTCTGCTATACACATAGACTCATCTAAAAAGAATATTTCATATAAATAATTTGTCCATTTATTTCCACAAAATTCTAACGAGTATAAAATCCGTAATAAAATAAAATTTTAGACGAAAAATGAAAATATGAAAATGGTTGGAGTGTTTTGAAGTTCAATGATTTAGCTGTCGGAGGCGTTGGAAATTGTTTCTCAGAATGTCGACTGCTGACCAAACACATTTCTCTGTGCATGATTATCTGAATAAATCGCATTGTCTCGTTGTTATTCGTATCACGAACACACCACCCACACAGCTCATTTTCTTAGGATTAAATAGTGTACAAAAAATGTATACCTAATGACAAACATGACCTATGTTCCTTGAATTTCTTAGAATCATTATTGGCATCTTGGCGTGCGTTATTGTTTGTGCTATAAGGTACTAATAACAAGAAGTACAGCTTACTTACAGTATTAAAATTCTCTCTTGAATATATAAACTTCATTTCAAGTAATTATTATACTACACCGTTAGTTTCTGCCACTCATAACAGTCACACTAAAAAATATTTACAACTGTCATGATATTATTATGAATCATTTTACTTGAAATTTTACCCAGTCATCTTTGAGTTTGATGATGAGTGGCGTTTAATTGACATTTGTAATCTCGTTGGCATTTGGGCTAATTCCACAGAAACAACAATCCTAATAATGTATATGATTACTAAGGAAATAATTACGAACATGATAAAATAATATTCGTATGTGGTAACTATATAGTGTGGCAAATACATGAGCAATAATAATAGATTACTTAGAATCTCAACGGGAGAACGGACATGAAATTGGCACTGATTCTGATTCTCCAGTCTCAATAAGCAATCTTGAGAAAATGCTTATAATATTATAACAAATGGCTTAGGAGAACTCATTACTCAATGTCGCCGTCCGCTAGAAATAAACGATCCTATCCACACCTCACTGAATAATAAAAGAAAATAAATTGCTACGTTTTTAGAAGGGCTGGATGGTTTTGTTGAGTCTTCTACCTGTCTCGTCTCATCTCCTCACTTTTTCTTACAAATCAATTTTGCACGTTGTAGAACCACTCACTCACCACCACAGATGAAGTACTATCAAGAAGAACACAATACAACCATCAAACTGCCTCCTCGCCTAATCTATTATTTATTTATTTATTTATCAATAATTGACAGATTCCTCAACACGAGGCAGTCAGGCTGTCAATGTACAAAACAGAATATATTACCCAT
>JABASD010004168.1:0-16568 GCA_019776165.1 Pogonognathellus flavescens
CGAAGTCGCCGGTGACGAACGTGTTGAGTGTCCGATTTGTTATACAAATAAGGTGATTATTTTGTTTAAATATATCTTTCGTTATATGATTTTGTTATTACTATTTAGTGAGGAAACATTATATTGCTTTGTTTCATTTTTACAGATTGGTTTTTTATCAATTTGTGGACACGGCTATTGCCGTGACTGCATACTCCGGATGGAGGACTGCGCTCAATGCAGTCAACGGATTGAGGCTGTTGTGCGAATTTTTTTATAAATCAGTGTGTGGATTTAAAAAGTTAGAAGTGTGTGAATAGTTCAAAGATTGTGGATTTACAAGGCTCAAAGTTTGTGAATTTTAAAAGTGTATGGATTTTTAATTTTTAGTAGTTATGCTCCAGTACAAATGGGTGCAAGTGTGGGCGCAGCCCACGCTTAGCATCAAATTAGCAAAGCGACCGGTATATAACCAAGTCACACAACACATAGTTTATCGGTTTAGAAAAACCGAGGACTTCTATGTAAAAGTGGACAACTTCTTTAATTGTAAGGAGTGCGTGTACTTTAAAAATTTAGAAATAGGTGATTTGGTTAGTGTTTTAGCAGAAAGTTTAGACAAGTGTCGATTACGACACATTAGCCAGGAGTATTTAGATACAGTTGTAGGTGACGTCTTCACTTGTGCAATAGAAGAATCCGACGACGATACCGACTTTGACAACACTACCAAACTACGCATTACGTGCTTTGCAAGATCAACACGGCCTGTTATAAGACCAACTGTTCGTGAAGCTGAAAACCTGCATCAAATCTTGTCTGAAATTAACACCGATTTCAACAACCGTCCACAAAAGTATCTCACAAAATTGAGTTTCTTTGTGGACATCCTAAGGGAAATGGATATGGACCCCATAAGCGTAAGTAAATAAATTTTCTAATAAAATATTTTACTTAAATTATATAATTGCAGTAATTACACAATCTTTTTTAAACCTTCTCTATTATTCATCCTCCATAATAATATTATTTAATAGGAATAAAATGCATGGTGGCGACAAGCTCGACTTCAGCGATATAATGCAACCAACCAACCTCCAGGAAGGAGTAACACAATCAAGTTGATGTTGAGAAGATTTGACTCGTAATACTAGACTCATAAAATACTTCAAGTATGTATGTACGGTATAGTATATACTTTACATTATTTACTAATCTAATATGAATTGGTGTGGATGACTGTAATGCGTGCGTTAGTATGTTACTATTATTGTTTGAATATCCAGTTGAATTGATTTTACACTGATATTATTAGTGCTAAATAATATGTTATAAAATAATTAAATCTACAATCTACACTGTCTTTTAGGTATAATTACATTAACTTTTAAATAGTAGAATACATTTTTTTGTAATATACTGTTGACTTCAACTATAAAATACAAATCATACATTAAGATCTATTATTTTACTGTAGAAGAATGAATGTGCTGAATCGTTGTTGTTGGTCTGTGTAGTGTAATGAACGTAATGTGTAACAATAATGCTTCAATGTAAAATATTAACTACATTTTAAATCTTGTAACTTTCCATATTTTTCGTTGCTCTACGTATGTTGTAAAAGACTGAATGCACTTTAAAATTAATCAATCAGTATGTATTATGTGCGTATTGTAATGACACTATTCTATTTTCTTATTACAAGTGGATTATTGATATTTCTTTTGTTATTCTATTATTAATATTGTAACTTTGTAGGATTGAATTCAATTTCATTAATAGTTTTAAGTACAAATAACATTTTATTCTTTATAACATCAAAGTCCAAAAAAATACAAAACCACTGCATTTGAGATTCAAAATAAGTTGTTTGTAAATTGAAGCTACAATGAATTCGATTTAAAATTAAAAAAATCACTCCAAATTTACCGTTTTACATTTCTCGCATCTCACTAAATTCGATGTAGGTACTTTGCAATTAGCACATCTCCTGGTAAACGCAACTTGCAACATTACATTCAATCGGTCTTTGAAGGAAAGAGTAATGTACTTATCATTGTGAGGATGAACAGCTGTTTCATTTCGAGGTTTACTGTTTCAGAAAACGAAATATAATAAGTTCATTTTAAATCTTATAACTTAAAGGAAGGATTTTGTTATGGTGGCATATATACATATAATGATTTAGCTTACGTGTCTCCGAGTTCTGCAAGTTTTCTCTTATTCCACCGTTTTCGTTGAGATTTGTTCCGATTTCTGCGAGTTCTGCGACCGCGCCTGTGATCTGACTTGCACTTGGCAAGAACACGAGGTATCTCTCCTTTAAGCGGGATTCGCATTTGTCTAGATTTGTTCGCAATAACATCCATGTGCTAGAGAAGCATAAATATATTAGGATCATCAATAATATCGATATTAATCACAAATTAAAAAATTTGACATTCACGCAAATGTAATTCACCTTATCGAATGCAGAAACTGAGGTACGATTGTCGTAATTAACTTCGTACTTCGGGCGACTGCAGCTTGGCTGTTCGTTGTCTACTATTGATTTGTCTAGAACTGGTACACTGTAATTAGAATGTAAAGAGAATATTATAAGGCTTCCGCAGTAAAAAGTTAATACATTGTAGATATTAATAATATAAAGTGTATACCGGTCGAGCTTGGATGTAGATTTATTTGGTTTTGAACTCTTTGCATTTCCTCTGACAATGCAATCTAACTCTGCAAGAGCTTCCTCGTCGTACTCGTTCAAGTCTCTGTAATTATGAATTACGTTCACATTATTAGTTTCAAATTGATATCAAAATGGTTTAAATAGAGGATCCATATCATAGTAAAAGAAACTAAATTCAATCCATCTGTGTTACAATGTGAATAATAGTTCCACTCTTTAAGTTTAACATAAATATCTTTAACATAACTAACTGTGCAAAGCTTGAGTAGAATTTGCACATTTCATGAATCTAGCCAAAGTTATAGAACAAAAAATATGTATATAACATATTTATGATCGTGAATAGTTCTTAATTCTAAATACTTTTGTGCATGGCTGAGTGATCTTACGAAAGTAATATGTTTAAAGGTCACACGTAAATGAGATTGAGTTTGAATTTTCCAAATCGCACTAATTTGACCATAACTTTGAACAAAGTCTTTCGTATAAATTTGGATTACATATTTATAATCGTGAAGAAATCCAAATTCTAAATCTTATTAATGCATGGCTGAGAGATCTACAGAAAGTAGTATTTTAAAGATCACACGTAAATGAGTTTGAGTTGAATTTCGCAAATTGTACTAATCTGACCATAACTTTTGAATAAAATATTTCATATAAATTTGGATTGCATATTTACGATCGAGAAGAGTTCTTAATTCCAAATTGTATTGACGCATGGCTGAGAGATCTATAGAAAGTAATATTTTTAAGATGACACGTAAATGAGTTTGAGTTGGATTTCGAAAATTGCACCAATCTGAGTATAACTTTTGAACAAAGTATTTCGTATAAATTTGGATTGCATATTTATGATCGTGAAGAGTACTCAATTCTGAATTGTATTGAGGCATGGCTGTGAAATCTTCAGAAACTTACTTTTGGAAAAACTTTCGCAAAATATATCTCATAAGTGGGTACCGCGTTTTTCTCCCATGCACAGGTGTGGACACAGGAAATTATTCAACTGCGATCACCAGCAAGTCGACAAATCGACGAGCTGGTTCCACATGTGCTTCACTATGTGTTACGTTATAAAGTGACAATTATAAAAAGTCATCATTACAGCCCCAGAACTTGAAAACTGGGGGGATAGCGTATCTATGAGCAGCGTTCTATGGTTCATAAAATGAACGTTTTAAACTGCTAATGTATAAAATATGTAAAATGTGCGATTTATGTGCTGTAAATATTTCAAAAATCAATAAGTTATTGAAATCCATTCTTATAAATGTTGAATTATTATTAACTCTGTAACCTTTTCTGACGAAAATTTAACATCCCATGTTGATGTTCATATTTTTCTCTCCGTAAGTCCACGTCTTCATGAAAATCCCTTCTCATTTAAGAAAACATTTTTTAATAATAACCCCGAATTTATGCAGCTTTGGTTGTATATTATAAAATGTGAAGTGATTAAATATTTTCACAAGTAAATGTTTATATTTGTAATAGTAAGAAATATTTTTACCTTGTTTCCAAATTTCTTGACATTTCTACTTGGAATTATTGATCTCCTTTTGATTGAAAAAATTGAATTAATTTTTTGAGTGGGAGTTCTTCTGAACAACTGAAACAATCCACAAGTGGAAATGGCGGAAGCCCTTAAGGCAAAGCCTTAGTAATGTAGGCAGTACAGCAAAACATCCTTGGAAAATGTATGCGAGTCTCAATTACATTAAACAGCTGTTTTTGCTCTCATGCTATGTAGTGCTTAGATTGGCTGTGAGGAGTACTTAAGGGTACTCTGAGTCAGTAGATAGGTGGAGTACGAGAGTAACAACGGTTTGGTGTAACCTCAGGACGTATCTTCGCTACAGCTCACACTAATATTTTTGCAACAGCCTTACTACCCATGATTTTTTGAATATCCTTCCTCCAGGGGGTCTAATACCGTATAATTTATTAAAAATGGTGGCCAAAAGCCACCATTTTGAATAAATTAGCTATATGTCCGTAATACGTAACTACTAAGACCGGGCGCTGCTACTTGTGGAGGCGGCGGCCAGTCTGCTGTAGGCGATCATTGCAAAACTTCACACCGAAAAAGAGCCGTGTACTTTGGATGCAGGCACCGAGTGGAGCTGAGAAAATGAAGTGGTGTAAGTGTGTGAAGACGATTAAGTAAATAAATAAGAAAGTTTTGTGCGTTTAATAAATGACGGTGGTTGTTGGTTAAGTGAGACTTGGGAGGGGATTGAGGAAGAGTTGTGGAAAGAAAGAGGGAACTGCAGACTATGGAGAAATGACTACTTTTGCGTGTATACCTGGCTACAAATTAATGAAATTAAAGGTACGTGGTTTGGGATGGATGGGAGAGGTAAAAGCAGAGAAAGTGGCGTAGAAAGAAGAAAGATTGATTTTACTTGTTGAGTTCAGCTGCGAGATGCGTGTATCGATTATTTCCAGGTCCCGCGCAGTTTCCCGTCGCCAGAGCTGCCTGGACCATTCATCTGCCCTGGCAGTAGTCATTTCACACAATCCAAACACACAACAACTCCATTCATTCCCATATACTATTATTATATAGTAGCGAGACTACTATATGCTTTTGTATTGTCTGTCTGTCTATCTGTCTTTGTGTGAGCAAAAATGTACCTAGTGGTAACCAGAGCAATACATGAGCGGAATCGTACTTGTTCATGACCGGAAGTTCATGTTTGTTTTTGTTTTGTCTGTCTGTCAGTCTGTATGATCCAACTGAACAACTATTGATCCAATTGAACAAATAATGATCCAATTGAGCAACTATTTATCCAATTGAACAATTATTGACCCAATTGAACAATTAATGATTCAGTTGAACAACTAGTGATCCAGTTGACGAAACTATTAATCCAATTGAACAATTAATGATCCAATTGAACAATTAATGATCCAATTGAACAATTAACGATCTAATTGAACAATTAACGATCTAATTGAACAATTAACGATCTAATTGAACAATTAACGATCTAATTGAACAAATAACGATCTAATTGAACAATTGACGATCTACTTGAACAATTATTAATTCAATTGAACAATTAATGATCCAATTAAACAATTAATAGTCATTTGAGCAATAAATTCTCTAATTGAAAAATTTATGATCCAATTGAACAATTAATGACCGAATGGAACAATTAATGTTCCAATTGAACAACTATTGATCCAATTGAACAACTATTGATCCAATTGAACAAATAATGACCGAATGGAACAATTAATGTTCCAATTGAACAACTATTGATCCAATTGAACAAGTAATGACCGAATGGAACAATTAATGTTCCAATTGAACAACTATTGATCCAATTGAACAATTAATGACCGAATGGAACAATTAATGTTCCAATTGAACAACTATTGATCCAATTGAACAATTGATAATTTAAGTGAACAATTACTGACTGCTTCGCTTCTATTTTGCATTGGTTTGCAGTGGTTTATTATATACTGCAAACACAACACACTTCAATGACAGTCACTTGTTTCTCTCTCACTCTGCTTTCCTCCTCTTCATTCATCCCGTCACTCTCACCGTCAGTTTAAAGCAACACGATTCTCTTCCACGCAGCGTGAACTATACCCGACCTTTCCCTTCTTTTTCCTTTCATATTCATTCCTATTAGGGAGTTTGCGATTTTGTTTCCCTATTTTCCACTGTCCACTGACTAAAAATTAAAAATTAATAAATGTAAAAACATACAATTTTTTGGAATAACTGTGGCAGGGACTAACCAATAACATTAAAAATATATATGCAAAGGGTCTAGAAATGGGGATCCATAAAATTTTTCCACTAAATCTTGATTATATAAATGATTTAAAAGACTTCCTCAACTTCTGATGTGGTTGAAGTAAAGAATTTTTTGGCATCTAGAGATCGTTTTAAAAATATACCATTTGTTTTGTGTATTTTTTGCAAAAGTTATAAATATTTTTTGTTCAAATGACCTCTGGAAGTTAAATAACTATCAAATTGTGAGTCGCAATTATTTTTAAGTGCGAAGCTGAAGGGAAATTATTGCAAGTATCGTTTTTATTATTACCGAGTCCATTTATCTTATAGCTTAAAAACCCCGTTTTGAATTACCATATTCCTCTTTACAATGTATGTTTTAAATTCCTCCATATAACGATATTTTCTTACGATTGAAAATATTAGTTTGAATATTTGCATGAATTACTGTCAAATGAATGGAAAATGAATGCACTAAAATAACTCTAATTAGCAAAATGCGTATGAAGAACTAACATATATTTAAATATAATATTATATGGAGGAACATTTTAGGTACGCACAGTGGCTTTATAACGTTTTAGTAGTACACGATGCACCCTTACTCAAATTCTATGTTGTATGATGGGAGTCATTTTCTGCCTACTATGAAGTTAACATTAAAGCTGCAGAATCAGTAGGTACACAAGATTGCATAGTACCAATATTATGATTCGCAAACTCCCTAGTGTGTGAAGCTGGAGAAAGTTGTCGTAGAGAGCAATCAGACTGCAGTTCATGGTGGGCCCTAGCTAAACCTATATTAACATACTGTACCAAGGTTAATAGAAATAATATACTGAGAAGGTTCGACCAATGTGGACGATATGAGATGTTTAAGCGTGACGTAATTGGAGGAAAGAACTGCAATCCAATCCTCCACGGTTAATTTTAGCAGCAATCAAAATCTACTTAATACTTGATTCAGAAATTGTTTTAAATTATGCAGGAGATTACATTTTAACTGCCAACGACATAGCGATTCCTCCAGTCGTGTCATAGAATTTACCTACACGTCTTAATTTCATTTCCCCAATTTTCACTCATTGGCCTCATGTTGTATGTAAGTGTAGATCTACTACGTGCCCATATAATTGCTATATCTATTCAAACAGACTGTTTACATTAGTCTACAGCATACTTACTTATGTATAATACAAAATATGAATAAAAATAGTAGGAGTTAAATTAAATTAGCTTGCAAAAAAAAGTTTATGCGTATGAAAAATGTGAAATAATGAATATGACATAAAATGACAACCTCCAGATTTTGGAGTAGAATAGAATTCCCTCTCTCTTGGAATTCTATTCTGAAGAATAGCTAAATGCAAAGCGTTACCCGGGTATAACATAACTTTGGTGTCATGAAAGATCCACATCAAGAATTTAAGAATCAAAAGAACTGCGAGCTCAATCTGGTGAGTAGCCATCGGTCTAAGCTTTTCCAACATTCGTTCCAGCAATTCGGTTATTCCCTTCTCAGAGTTCCCCATGAACAAAATCATTGAATCACATTTGTCCTCTTCCAAAACTTTAGCTGTATCAGATTTGTAAAAAATGCAATTGCAGGTATATCCAATTTTAGTTATAAATACGTTTAATATCTTCAGGGAAGACATGTTCAGAATGTGAGAATGCAATATTTTCCATGATGTCCCTATAATATGTTGTATTTAACTTTTCATGTCCTCTTAAGTAATTTTTAGGCTCTGAATTTAGTGAAGGAAAAATATTTTTTGCGACTATTTTTAATGCTAGAAAATGTTTAATAATTTTATTTCAGAGGTATCACTATTTGTGTGGTTAAAAATATTCATTTAATGCAGATTTGCAACTAGAATATTTTTTTGAAAAAAAATGTTTGCTAAATCATGGAATAGTTGAAATGAGTAACTTAAAACGTCGATATAATGTTAACATATTCAGACACAAGAAATTTAATTGCCAGATATTATACGCAACAGCGACTGAATGTATCAAATGCATTGTTTGAAATATGCTATGAGCAAGCGGATTTTTTCCAATCAGAATCATGAAATATTTGTCAGGTATATTTGACTTTTGACCAATGGCATTACGTATCAGTTTTCTGCTGATATCCACGAAGGCATGTAGTATAAACAGTGAGTGTATTGATTGCTTCCAACTTCAAACCTCATTTTTATCCCAAGCCGTGTAAATTATTTGCACGACAGTTTAATACTTACTGATGGCAGTGTAACAAATATTTTACTCTTTACTGTTCATTCTATCATAAATTGTGTCGACCGACGCAAAGCGGAGTAGCAAAATAATAGAGTTTAATCACATGTTTCCGTTCCCGGAAAGTAATCTGATCTTTTATAACTTCATTGGTAGCTTCTAAATCGTTGTTAGTAAAATGTATCAAACTCTTTATAAGCCTAAAAATCTTTATGGTAATTTATGGAACACGGAAAGACTCACTCACATATCTGATTTTCTTTGTGAATAATTTTGCGTCTATTGGGGGAGATCAGCAGACGATTGACTATAGTATAGTATGTCAACCAACATAAATACACTACAATGTATTACTATAATAAGTACATGCATAGAACAACTCGGACTTTGATATTTTATCATTTACACCAATATTATACTTGCTAACTATTCGCTCAGTTGTTTTTGTGTGACTGTGTGAGTGGAGTTTCGCTATGGGTGAAAAATTCTTAATCATTTTCCCCTCATTTCACTTTCAAGCGCCAAGGCTGGCAGTCTCAGGCTACACTTTGCTAAGCTAATAGTATATACTATACGCTTAAACATGACACATAAACTGATACTACTTATTTTGTCAATATTGTGTGCCTTTGTGGCATTCATTTGTCAACGCACATTCCTTAAAGTAGATTGGGCCCCGGTGGTTGTATCTCAACAAGGAAAATTGCAAGGAAAAGTTCTGCGATCGCGTTTGGGAAATGAATATTTTGCTTATTTAAGTATTCCTTATGCAAAGCCACCAGTTGAATCGCTAAGATTTCAAGTGAGTATTTAAATAAATTATAAAATTTTCAATTGTATAGGTACCACACAAATTCCTGCTTCCTATGTTTAACGGTATATTTATTTTGTGTACCACATGCAGTCTCCACAGGATCCTCAATCGTGGGAAGATATCAGAGATGCCAGTTACTATCGGTCTCCCTGTTTTCAATTGGAAATTCTCCTTACCGGAGCAATATCTGGCAGCGAGGACTGTCTATTTCTAAACGTGAGCTATAATTTACTTATCCTGTTGTCTATAATTTTAACAATTTCATTCATTAGGAATTTTACCTTATTGAATATTTTTTTTATTTCTAGGTTTTCATTCCGAAGGTAAAAATATATCAAATCCTTTCTGAAACGTAGCTCAATCTTAACTTATCTTCAGTATTTTTCTAAATATATCTTTAATGTGACCAACAGGGTAAAAAGGATTTATCTGTGATGGTTTATATCCACGGTGGTCTTTTCCACGTTGGTGGTTCAGAACGTGTCAGTGCGGATTATTTTATGGATGAGGATATCGTTTTGGTCACTTTAAATTTTAGACTGGGAGTACTTGGTTAGTATGTCTTCTAATTATAATGACACCTAAATTAAGCTATATATTTTATGCGCAAGTATGACGATAACGGGCATTTGTAAAATTATAATTGAAAATGATAAATTGAAGGATTCCTTAACACTGGCAATGGATTAGTGCGTGGAAATATGGGTCTGAAGGATCAATCGAAAGCCTTACATTGGATTCAAAAGAATATTGCTCATTTTGGCGGAAACCCCAAACAAGTCACACTTTTTGGAGAATCCTCGGGAACGCATTATCATGTGTTATCTCCACTGTCTAAAGGTGATAAAATTGCTTCACATTAAAAAATTATTTATTCATGCCAAGGTCAATGCTCGAAGTGATTTATTAATTTTTGTTATAGGATTGTTTCATCGTGCCATTTCGCAGAGTGGCACAGCAATCCACTACTGGGCTATGAATCGAACCCCCAAGAAACAAGCAGAAAGAATCGCAACAAAAGTAAACTGCCCGGTTGGGAACTCAATAACGATGATGGAATGCCTAATGAAAATTGACGCCTCGACACTTGTTGCAGTACACGCTGAGTTGCTGGTATTCAAAACACATTTTATTCGTCATCCTGCCTTTCTATATAAATAAAAACCATAAATTAATTACCTGTCGTGTGAAAAACAATTGTAAACCTAAACGGTGCCGTGATTGACCAATTATATGTAGGATGTAATTCACCGAACGAAAATTGCAGCCTTTGTTCCTTCCATTGAAGTTATTAACGATACGGAAGCATTTCTAACTGAAGAACCGATTCAGCTTTTGAAATCCGGTCGTTTTAATCATGTCCCTTGGATAACTGGCTTAGCCGCTGATGAGGGGTTGATAATTTCCAGCAGTTAGTATTTTCAAATTTCAATAATTATCCATTATTAGCTTTAAGTCAGCCTAAAATATGATTTTATAAAAAAGTCTTTTCTAAAAGCAAACTTTTACCGTTTTCGCTTTTTCCTAACCATGACGCAGGTATTTATATAGAAACTTTGTATAAACATACATCTGTACTGTATGAGTAGCCTTGAACGGTACATCACCTAACACATGAGTGGGCCATACCCTTGCATGTAAAAAGTAATAAATAGCAATAAAAAGATAACAAGATAATTGTAACTATTGTAGCTGTGGTTACTAATGATTGTTGTTTATTACCTTTTACATACAAAGGTATTCCCACTCATGTATTAAGTGCTGTACCCTTCAAGGCTACTCATACTGTATATACACAAAAACCAAAAAGTAAAAAAGGCACTGTCGCAGTACATTTTTTGAATTGCGAGGTAACTAAAAGCAAAAAAGGTAAAACGGGCAAATAGAGTGTTTTTTTTCTTTTCTGTACCCTGCTTTACGGCAATTCTAACTTAATATGCAATTTTTTATCTAATCGTACTTCTTAAAAAACATTTTCAAGTTCTCGGTGCAAATCAAACGAAACTGAACGAAGCAAATGACGATTGGGATCATTGGGCAGCGTCCGTAATGCATTACAGCCCAGATAACAATGTTTCACAGAAGATACTCACAGAATATTTTAAAAACGATTTTCCGATTAACACAACTCTAAAAATGGACAAGTTGACGAAAATGTTAGGAGATAGACTGTTCACAGTTGCTGCTTTAAATGCAGCTTCTTTGATGTCAAAATATGCGCCAACTTATTTTTACATTAACACTTATCATGGTCAATTCAGCTTTGCTGAAATTATGCCACTGAGAGAAACTTCTGTTAACGTTTACATAAACATGGTGTGGTATTTCTTCACTCGTTTCGTCAGAGAATACATTTTCCTGCAAGATATGACTTTTCCGGGTATTTGCTATATAAAAACTTTTCTTAAAATTTTTCAACTGTGAAATCAATCATGATGATTGATCTATATTTTGACTTTACATATTTCATGCAGGAACATGTCATGGCGATGAACTATTTCTTCTATTTCCCGTAAAGTTCCTTCCACAATACCAAAGTTTGGGTCAGAAAGATTATCAAATGTCTGTGGATATGGTAAAATTATGGACGGACTTTGCCAAGAACAAGTAAGTAAAAATTCGAAATATTTTACCATTAACAATTTTTACGGGATGTTACATTTTGGGGCTAATTTAGTTTACTCAGTAGATGATTGCTTAAATCGGCCCATGTAAAGGTGAAGAGTAGGCATGGTTTTTAATAAGTGTGAATGTTTTGACAGTGATACCAACAATTTGCAAATACATGGGATCAAGTGGCCCCAGATTGACCCAGATGGGGCAAATCAAACGTTTCTTCGATTGTCTGCCTCAAGTAGTCTTATTTCTAATCCCTATTCTGAGCATGTCAAATTCTGGAGTTCCTTAAACCTACCATTAGAATAAAAAATTATATTTGAGAAGTTGTAATGTTCCGTTCATTTTTAGTTTCACACATTTCGAAGCAAATCGATGTCATGCACATTTTTATTTGCTATATAGGATTGTTTAATTTATAATGCCTTCCACTATTTTAGTGTCACAGTTCTCCCTGTTCATGATGATTCACACAGATTTAAGCATAATTTATGCCAAATACGCCTTATTGCTACTCAAATAATATATATTATATGAAAATGTTGATGACATGTATGTAATAAAAAATAAAACAAAATTTTTATTTATTTATTTATTGTTACTACAATATAACTTTTATGAACAATAAATTATTTTCAAAATCAATGAGATATATTCTGCTTCATAGTATATTCTACGTAAGACATATTCAGTTTATAATATTGCCACCAATTGTTGCCTGTATGTTTCCCCTAGAAATCGCACAAATTGTTGACTTAATTAGGACAGTTGAATTAAAATTAAGTAAAATTGAAATTAAAATCCAAACTTTAATTATTTGTAAAATTATAGTACACATGGAAGGGATTGTAAAGGATGTTGCCAAATCCATCCATGAATAAACTAAAACTAACTAATAACCTACTTTCTAACAAGAAACTACTATCGTTCTTACACTATGCAACAATTTGTTTGGGTATATATGTACTATTTAAAAAAAATTCTTCTATCATGTGCACTCTTTTAGCATGGGATTGGTTTGTAAACGAATCTTTTTCCCGCACCCGGAACGGAGATATTTCCTGTTGACATATGATAATCTTCAGTAGGATCCAATTCAATTTTAAAGTTTAAACAAAAATTAGCTAATAGCGTGACACACAGGTTCATCACCATTTTGTACCCAAGACAGGACCTCTTGCCGTTACCAAAACTGAATGGAATGAAATAATCTGGTTTCACGACCTTTCCGTCTACTAAAAATCTTTCTGGGTCGAATACTTCTGGGTCTTTCCAGTAATTGCTCGAAAAATGCAAATCGTAGTTATTCAGGAAAATCACTGTCCCCTTTTTTACCATGTAGCCTGCAATTATAAAAAATATGATCAATATTGTGTAAACATTGCAAATAATTACATACATTTTTCACATACTATAGCTCATTAATAAATATACAAAAAATTATCTAGAAGATGAGTGTCATTAATTATTGTATGCTTCCAATTGAGGTTTCAGAGGGTGGACCTAAGTATCATTACAAACCCTGCATAACCTGAAAAATGTAAGTATTATAAATATTGCTAGAAAAAGCGTAATATTATACCATCGACGACTGCATCATGTGTGGTTTGATGGGGCACAAAGGGACTGCTAACGTGACGCATGGCTTCCCAAAGAGTTGCTTCGATGTAGGGCAATTTATTTCCAATTTTTGTTAAATCACCCGATTGGTTTTGAAATTCATGCCGAATTTTCTCTTGCACATAAGGGGCATTGGCCACGAAGTAAAGTATGCGGATAAATAGATTGGTAATAGGTGCGTGGCCTCCGATTATGTCTTCCAGAGCGTACATTGCTTTGTCCAAAGTTAAACCTTCAGGACAATTTATATTATTTAAAAAGCAATCCAACATATCATTCGCAAAATTTTCTTTTACAACGTCAATATCCTCAACATCCGCATTGTTATTTTCGGATTTTTGGGCTTCTTTGGCTTTACGAAGTGCCAATCGCGGTTCGATGCAGTGCGTAGCTATAAATCGTCTCATTTCGCGACTAGCTTCGACTAAATGGTGTGTCTTCATCAGAGGCATCAACCATGGCAAAAAAAGGCAATCTCCCAGGCAACCTTCGTTAATTTCTTGAACGATCATGTCCGTGTTGTCAACCAGGCGGCAGAAATCAGGATCTTCACGGTCAACATCAATCGAACAAAAATATTTGAGGAAAATGGCACAAAGCAGTTTAGAAAGTTTAGGTTTGATAGCAATTGAGTCGCTCGTAGCGGTAGAGACATCTAACTTAAGGACATCGATAAATTTTCGAATGTTTTCAGTGGCAATATCATCTAATGTGTGGAAAAATGAAGTAGTCGATCTTGGGAATGTGTGTCTGGATATGATTTCTCGCCTCTTTTTAAGAACTGGGTTCCAGTCACAGAATTCAATTGCTGTAAACCCCATAAACAATTTTTTGGATTCATATTTCAATGATTAAATTTTTATTTCAGTAATCAAATTTTTATTTCAATGATAACATTTTCTTTTAATTGATTAATTTTTCATTAAAGTGATTCGGTTTTCATTTGATTGATTAAATTTTCATTTCATTTAATAAATTTTCATTTCATTGAATAAATTTTCATTTCTTTGATTAAATTTTCATTTCATTTATTAAATTTTCATTTCATTTATTAAATTTTCAATTCATTTATTAAATTTTCTATTCATTTATCAAATTTTCATTTATTGCATTGAATTTTTATTTTGCGTATTACGTTCTCATTTCCTCTATTAAATTATCAATTCATGTAACAAATTCTTTGACTATATCATTGATTAAATTTTCGTTTCATTTGTGTTTTTCATTTCATTCCATTGAATAAATTTGTATTTAATTTATTAAACTTGTATTTTACTCCATTACATCTATAAAATTTTAATTCAATTTTAATTAATATTCACTTCATATGTATAAATGAAAAGAAACGACGTTTACTACATAGTATATTTGAACAAATTGAGTTTCTACACGGAAACTTACAGTTGTCTTTTTGCCCGAATAACAAATTGTAGCGAGGAAAGTTGGGTCTGGCATCGAATAGATGAGAGTCTGTTATCAATACTTGTCTGAAGTTCTCAAGACCTGATATGACAACGGTGTCAACTGATCCCAATTTCAACGTTACTACGTTTCCGTATTCTTTGGCCAAGGATGAAAAGGCAACGCTGCCATCAGTAAACTTGGACATGTAAATTATAGAACCGATTATAGGCCATTGTCTAGGTCCTGGTGCAGTTTTGAAAGTGTCTGCAGAATAACAGTAAACCAGATTTAGAATTTCATATTACTTCCACACTTGGTTTGTTGTTAAAAAATTTGAACAGATGAAATGGTACATGGATTATAAAAAAATTGACTTACAAATGCACTTTTTATTGTTTTTCCTGTCGATGTTAATCAAACCTATGAAAAAGCAAAGGAAACCTAAAAGAGCCCAAGTTGAAACTGAGAATAGCCACATCATTTTGGAGATTTAAATCTGCGAGTACTTGAAAGTTTAAATTGAAAATAAATATAGGTACTTGACTGTTTTCAACAAACTTCTGATTATTTGTAAAAATGTTTTCAGAATATGTAAATGTGATTTCTTAAGACGATGCTTGATAGAAGTTTGTGATCAAAATCCAAACAGAATGTTTCTTGTTTTATACAACTTGTCAATGAGACTCATGAATTATTTATATATTATTGCGGCCGACTCAGAAATGTTAAACTAGTCTGTATAGTGTTTATATGAGTATAAAAGACTTTATATAAAATGATAGAAATTACAGTAAAGAAAATAAATTTATTCCTGTTCTATATGTCTATTGTTATAGATTCCGTATAAATAGGTAAATGACTTTATTATTGATAAGGAATTTGCTATCGGCAACAATTAATCCGGTATCCGGTGGCCTCATGAATTGGTTTTAAGATCATTGATCTGTTCACCCACTTCCAGCAGATCAACATCTATTAGTTAAGTAACTATTTCTTCCTTGCCTTTTTCAGATTTGATGGTCTGTACTTACATGAACTTTTCCGTCAATATCTTTTCTTCCGTTTCTTTTATTTCTCAAATCATTTGGCAGTTTCGTATTGGGCTCTTTATTTGAAAAAAAAACTACTTAACTGGCATTCCATTGATTTGTAGTCGGGTGACAATTATCGGTTGCTCTTACAATTAGTTTCATTTTTAATCCAATTTGCCCCCTTGTTCTGCTTCTATTTTCAAATGATTAATTTTCTCATTCACTTTCTCAATCAGGTTATTCATTTTCTCGTCAGTCCTTGTCACATTATTATTTATCGAAGATAAATATTGTGAATTACTTTCCCGTCGGTCTGTCTGTCCGTCTATATGCGGACAAACTTTTCCGCAACCTCTAAAAACATACAGCAAATCATAAAACAACCTACCACCGACAACAGTGGGGTTCTACAAC
>JABASD010004169.1:0-16564 GCA_019776165.1 Pogonognathellus flavescens
GGGCCATGTTAAAATTCACAATATTCCTCAGGGCCGGGCCAGCCTTGTTACGGCCCTGCATATGAGGCAAATCTGATATTTTGTGGTTTGTTGGGTAGACTTGTTTAACACATTTTTATTATTTACGTCATATTTAACATATTAACTGGATTAATAGATAGAATGATTGATGACTTTGACGACAGGTTAGATTTAATAATCCTCACTCTGCACTAAGCAACATCCTCTCATTTTGCATCAATGCTGATGCGTTATATTTCGTTGGAAACTGTCATTGCACAATTATTAATCCTGATGGTCCTGCAAAAATTCTACAAAATTATTATATCACTATGTAAATGTTGACGACGAAAAAGTTTGATTGAAAAGGATGTTATTGACTATGGTACAATTAAAAATGAAAACTAGGTTCAAAAAATTGCAAAATTGATAATCTACCCAAATAAAAACTAGAGATTAAGATAGTACTACGCTTTCATATATAAAGTTGAAAGATTTTAACATTATTGGCTATTCAAATACGAAGAATTGTAAGCAACACATTTATTCACACTTTTCAGTTACTTCTTCAATAATACAAAATGACTTCCTCACATTTACTTGTCTTTTCAAGTTTACTGCTCACTTTACATTCCTGTTGGTTAAGCAGCGCCACACCAGTCGGTAATAAAATTGCACAATTAAATAACAAAAGCCGATTTTATTTTCAATTTTTTTATACATTTCATTGTTTACTTTATGAGTTATCGGGGTTAATCAGAATGAGACGGCGATGGAGCGAATTGGCCAAGTTGGGCAAAAATTTTTCTACCTAAGCACCGTTGAGGTATCTGCTCCATTTTCTTTTTCTGAACCATTGCAAATATTTTTTTATAAAATAACTTTGTAAGTTAAGTATCAGTATGTGTCATGGAGGGGTGGGTTTAATAAACCTAAGTTGCTGACTAGAAGGTATTCAGGTAGGGAACGTTTATTTGTATATTGCATATTGTATGCTGTACTAAAAATTTGTAATATGATGTAAAGGCCAATGGCCATATCGTCAAACAATAAAACCTTATTATATTAAGTTAAGTATCAGAATCAGCCATTTAGGTATATCGTTGTCAAATTAAGTTGATGAGTTGGAAGCTAAACTAATATGTACGGTGCATGGGCTACAACCGGGACAGTTGGATTTTTGGGAAGAATTTGATTGGCTAGCGATACAAATACCTGACACACGTAAAAGTCTTTTGTATTTTGATAATAATAATATAAGTTTATTGCATTAATTATGCGTCTAGCTTACTTCCCACATTTATAAAGAAAAATATTTTGAATACAATGAATTGAATGAATATGGCAGAAATCTGGACAGGGGGATCATTGTTTGGTCAAGAGAGTAATGTGGGCTCCCGGAACGCGTTTGCATGGGCCGATGGTACAATTGTTTACAACGTTAATTTTATGCACTTATCTAATCGTTGGTTGTGTCTCTACTTCCACAGACATGTGCTGTACCCTGATCTTTGCATTAATGCCGCAGGAACCAACCGTACAGCACTCTGTCAAAATAGACTCATTTAATCCACACAATATTTTGATGCATCTACAAACATAAATAAATAATAAAATGTTCGTAATTCACTGTAATTGTCAAAGTAGATTCGGCAAAATACAAAATCAATGTAAATAATACAGATAATATAT
Source organism: Pogonognathellus flavescens (assembly GCA_019776165.1). NCBI lineage: Eukaryota > Metazoa > Arthropoda > Collembola > Entomobryomorpha > Tomoceridae > Pogonognathellus > Pogonognathellus flavescens. The sequence continues at coordinate 1,693 of JABASD010004169.1, forward strand.
ATATATACGTAAGAAATGCACCCATTACATTTGAGTAACTTTTTATTTAATAATAATCAGATAATATCAAACTTTTGATAAAAAGGAAGATTGTTGTCATACATAAAAACATGGAAACAGTTCATAATATGGGAGTCTCATAATGGAATAAAAATAAAAGAAGATTGACATAAAAACTAATCACAGAGCATAGAAGCATGCATACTAGGTATAAATTATTCTACACTTATCATGGAATTAAATATAAGAAGTGGCAGTAGATACTGGGTGAGTCAATCGTAATATTATAGAAATTCCATCGCCTTCTAATCCGTTGATCCCTAATCCCCACATCGTTTAATCCTCCTGAGTTAAGCTTCCACATGCAGAAAAATTATTAGAATTATCAATAAAATGAGCCAAATGAAAATAATCGTTTGCAGCTTGAAAAAGATTAAATGCAAGATGGATTGGTAGCTGATTCCTCACTTTAATTTATTGCCCTATAGAAGTTCATTTCACGATTTGGTTTCAATAACGTTTTTATCTAGTAATGTGGTAAATATATTTAGTTGTTTCATGAAAATATTTATTTAAAATTGTAGGGTTAAAATGGGAATGGAACTTTCCAACACTTGAAACATTTTTTCAGTCATTGTTATGTGTACAATTTTCATTTGAAGAGATAGTTTCCTGACTGAAACCCCAATTGTGGCAAAATATTTATTGCATTCACCAAAGGCTTCTTTTATTTATATTATGTGCCTATAATTGTAACAGCCATGATAGGTAAGCTAAGGAAACTAAATATCTTTTTTTTTAAATTTCATTCTAAAATTAAGAAACATGTAGAAAACGGAAATGAATGTTTTGAGTGTTTTCTTTTGTTTGTACCGATATTATCGTTAGACGTTGATATATTTTTCCCTTAAATTGATTTTCCTCATGAGGATGTGAAGTGTTTTAGGTCTAAAAGCGGCGTAGGAGTGGAAAAGAAAGCGGGTTGTAGTTGTATTCGTGGCTTGCTACGCTGGTGGAAGAAAACAAACAAACAAGTGGAAGTGTATATATAGGACTGAAATGTCATGCAGTAGTATTTATTATGCCATGGTGTGGTAGTAAAGAGAAGGTCAAAGACCTTTTAGAGTTCTTATTAGTTTCCGAGTATGTAGACTCGCAAGCGCTTTGTTTGCAGCCTTCCAAGTACATTACGCCTTTCCATGAATGAAAACTGGAATAGCGTCTAATGCACAGTCTACCATATTATTACAGTCATATATAATACCTATACCAAATATATTACCTATAAACTTGCTATTGGTATAGGCTTTGTAATGTACTTAAGTGTGTGCTCTTACTTATGTACATACACGTACTTTTATACAATTTGCTGGACTATTCACCCTTCCAGCTCATCAGGATCTAAACAAACAGTCTGGAGTCAAAATATCTCCGGGATATTGTTTGCTCATACAATTAAGAACTCATTCCAAATTTAGAAGCATTATTTCCTTTTATTTTCCCCTTCCCATTTTTCTATTCCTAGAAGTTTTTTTGCAAATTCACCCTGCTTGTAATAAAAAAGATTTGAATATTGTTAGTACTAGTATACGACCATTACTTACAATCAATGCAAAAATAAATTCCACCAGTTAAGTTTTTATCAATTCATATCTTTATAAACATAATTTTTTGAAATTTGAGTAATTTGAATTCAAATATTTCTTGTGTTATAATTTATTTATTAGATGATTAACAATTTCCTCTCGATGAGGCTTTTACATAGTGAATACAAAATACGGTTTGACAGTCAAAAAGCAACTTACTCGCAGACCATTAAAAATGCAAATATAAATACATTTCTCCAAATCTTTGACTTTTATTTCCAATTCAATCTTCTGATTGAGTGCACCTATATCAACCTTGATAAAAAGTACACCATTCGCCTATACAGAATTATCAGGCCTTAAGCAAAAATTGCAATCCTTTCCACGCATCAGACCATTTGCAGGTTATTTTTGTTCCTGGCAATAATTTTCTGACAATAAAAGCTGTCACTTAAGAACATAATTTTTCTTGTTCCATGTGTGTGAACAATTCTGCACATTATACCCTCTCAGACGTAAAGTAGTTATGTGAACAGCATACGAAAGTTTGCAAGTATGAGCCAAAATATATATAGCAGACTGTTTGGAAGATAATTGCATGTTTGTTCGAACAAGTCAAGGTAGGTTCCGAGAAAGTTGAGTTGTGTCAACTGACTCATCGTCGCCATACTTAGATATTACATAAGTAATTCCCTTTGTGGTGTGCTACGCTGTAGTAGTAAAGAAAGTTTGCGTTGAACTATATGAATAACCATAATAATAATATTCCAAAGAGGAAAGTAACTTTATTGTGTCGATATAGGCTTACACAAACTCACAACAAGCCTAAGTATATAAAATATAGCTTATAGTAATATAAATGGAAAAATTGCGTATATATGGTATATGCATTAGAAAAGATATATAATATAATATATGAGGAATATATTAGAGTATAATAATAATAATATAATGTGGAATAATGTGATGAATGTTGGTTGTTAGAGAAGTACAAAGAGAGTTGGTAGTAAAAAGCCTTAAGACTGTTCCGGTTGTGTTTGTGCATAATGTTGTCGTATTATTTGTGTGTAGGAGCTTGGTCTGAGTTCATCGCGCTTTGCTTTTGCATGTTGGTTTCCGCTTTTCTTTGGCTGACCCGGTGTGGGTCGACTCGTCGGCGTTGGTTTTCCGTGGAGAGTCATAATGGTTGAGAAGTGTATGAATAATATCGATTCTCCGTGGCAGAAAGCAGAAGCCAACAAAACGCTGTGCGGTGGCAATGACCAACCTACTTAATACAATCCCGTACATCCACCCAACAACTTTCTCACTGTTAAAGTGCAGACTACCACAACCCACCCCACGCTCCCGTTCTAACTCCATATACAACAGACAGACATAATAAACCCGGGTACAATCAACTCCTTCATGTCATACAACACTCACATACGTCATGTATCATTCTATAAACTCCAGATGTAGAATCTTCTCTATATCAAACACATAAACACCCATTCCCACTTTCTACACAAAGAACTCCCAGCTTTTAAGCTTCTCCTCTCTCTCTGTCTCTCTCTCTACGGACTTTAATGAACATACCGCACTATTCTCGACGAGTTCTGTACTAAAAATACCCACAAAATCTCTGCCTTATTTCAGAAACACTAAAACCGGAAAGAAAGACACTTAACGCGTCAGTCGACAGTCCCTAAAAACTATTTATAATTCCATCAGCTGTGCAAAGTCGATATCGAATCAGCTGAGGTTTTACCAATGATACAATTCCAAGAATTTTGTGGAAGAAAATAAATCTAATTTCTAGAAATTATTATATAAAGTCTTAAATAAATTGCTGATTTTTAAACAAGTCATTTAATTATTGTCAGTCGCAAATTTAATAAAGATTCGTTTTCAGACGGAATAGAAATTATTCCTGAATGTAATGGCAGTTATTGGTAAATGCTAATTGAATTTATTCTCATTTTGCTGTAGAATATTTAGGAATTTTTTAAATTACAACTTTTTTAAAAAAATTTCAGCACAGATTGTTGATTTTAGAATAAGTAGGGAAATGTAAGAAACTTCAATTTGGGGGGGGGGGGGGTATGAATAAATAGATTGAGTATAATATTATGCGTAAAATATAGGTTAGATTTTGTGAATATTTGATTTGGGTGAGTAGGAGGAAGAAGGGAGCAGACGGAATACGCGGAAGTGGTGGTAGGTACTTGCTAGAAATAGAAGTTTCCAATCAGATTGCGTAATGCATTAGTCACATTAATGTACATTCTCGTGTACAGAGTAGTATGTGTTGTTACGGGAAAGCATGGATATGACGGATACGGGAACAATGTTCCGTGTTTGCAATTTGTTATCTGGTATGCAGTCAATAGAAGTCATTTCCCTTTCACTCATTTCATTATTTTATTATTCACTTCGCCAAAATAGAATGTAGGTTGAGAGAGTTCGTGTTGCCCAAAAATACTCTTTCATTTCGTTAATGCGTTTTTTTACATTATCAATTTCCATCCAAACACTTCGCTCCCAACTTCATCTTTCTATTCTACCACGGCTAAAGCCTAAGAGAGAGATAATAATATGAAGATAAGCTTATCCATGGACATGGACTTTCAAAATTCCCCTATATTTTCCAAGAATTACCAGAGCTCACTTTCTCACAATATTTGCTAAAATCCTTTTAAAGTCTACTTTCTATACTTTCACCATGTACTTAAATTTAAATAAGCTTCATGATTCACTTATTGTAATACATTTTGCACAATAATCTTTTATAAAATGTCAATTTTCTGTGTCTGTGAATTTGAAATGTTTTTTTTAAAAAAGCAAAAAGAATAAAATTATTTTGTGAAATAGAAACATCATTGCAAGCATTATTTTTTGAATCGCATAGTAGAAAAGAAAGATAAGGATTAAGAGTCGATGCGTCAATGTCACTGTATTGAATTATTTTCATTTGGTCACTTAGAAGAATGATGGTGGTGCATGGGACACGAGTATTGTGCATGACACACAGGCAGAGTATAAACAGAGGGAGTGACATTTGAGCGTAGCATGCATGATTTGTGCGTAAGAGATTTTCCATGAAAAAGAAAAGAGACACGGTCTACGACGATTATAGAAGGGAAAATGCACGCGACGAAGAAGAAAAGTCAGTCAAGGCAATAAGAAGAAGAGTTGAAGGAAAGAAAGAGAAATGAGAGTCGAGCAATAAGCGGAATAGCACTGACGAGATGAAATTGAACGAGACGAGTAATTTCTATTGATTTGGCTACAAATCTTCTGAGAATATAACGTGATTTCATTACAACTGTTTCTTTCTGCACGCGGTCACGTTATAGTTCTGTTGTAGCTCAAGCTAATAAGTAATTGATATCAGGACATGTCTCATTTAAAACGTCACTAACAGACAATCTTGTGCAAATAATGTACAATCATGAAAAATACACGACATTCGTGTTTTCTGCACACGTGACACCAAAACTATTCTTGTCATGCTAATTAATTGACGAAATATAATCACAATGCATAATGCAACATCTAATTATCTATCCTATAATGTCAAATAACTTACACTGCGTAAAAAAAGTTGTCTGGAGGCAAAATAATTGCTTTTCGTCCATCATTGCACTAAAATGTTTAATAATTAATTTAAAATGTTAATTTTTTAAATGTGTTGCTTAAAATTTGCAAGTTTTTGGAGCTTTTCTAATTTTTATAATAACTTTAATTCAAAAAAGCTAACTTTTCTTAAACTGTTAAGTTTTTGTTGTATTTTTGCAGCCACTTTGGAAATATTGCAACCCTGAACAATTTAAATCTGATTTTTACTAAAGGTACATGCTCTGTATATCTACAATGTGTTTATTGGTATAGTGTAATTCAGCTCTAAATAAATCATAATATTATTATGACGCTGATAAAGCAAATGCCTTTCTAAGGTCATTTTGACTTTGATGACTCTCAGCAGTTGTCTTAAGTTTCTTCGGGTGTCAGTTACTCACACTAGAACTGGCTACAAGTAACTTGGAATTATATTTTATGCCATTGTTATTTAGTTTGTTTCTACGTTGGATAGAATCATAAATGGTATGCTCAACAAATTATTCTAATTGGTAATGAATACTTTTCCATAGCGAATTGGTTAGTTGGGACATCGTTATGAGTAATGTGCATGTGACATGTGTCATGTTGAACTTTTATTCTTTTATTATGAAGTCATAACATTGCTGCATTCTAAAAGTAATAGTAATATTATTAGTAATTTTAATTAAGTGTATAAAAACTTGTGCGATTGAAAATGCACACGTGCACAATATTATGTTTAATGTGATACGACTCACATTTTAAATACATAACGTGAATCAACCGTGACACACGGCACGAGTCGAAAATATGAGTCATGACTATGACAGAGATGAGATATCTTGTTATTTACAGACAGAACAATAAACGCACGTTGTGACAATAAAAGGTGTGTATTTATCGTTCGTCAAATTTCGGTTTCTGATAAATCTTCCTGTACCAAATCCCTAAACGTTTTTGTAAATGAACATCAAAGAATGAAGAATAACTTTTTTAAATATTACGAAATATTTTAACTTGCCAATGTAAATAAAAGCAAAATGTGTAAGGTCATTTTACAAGAAATACAATGGCAATACAAACAAATAAACACATTAAAATATTTTCCCATAATGCTACCTACAAACTTTTTTCTTGTCTGCTTATTACAAACAAAGAAGAAAAAAGTTGCAAGCAAACACGACTGATACAAATACAATGAAAATATTGAAGTCAGTGGCAATCATCCCTGGCAAAAACAGAATAAAAAAGTATGTCTTAATATTTTCTGTTTACTTTATTTTTTCCGGCTGTTAAATTCCATGAATAAATACAGATAAATAATTTGTTATCTGGATCAATCCGAATCGAACAAACTGATTTGCAACTCGTACCAAGACCGTGTTCATATTTTATTGGGTCTTTATGGTCATATTTCAGGCTGACTTCTTAGCAGAACATTTAAAGTTGTTGACTTGTTTGTAAGAATATTTCAAGTTGAGTAAAAGGAGAGGAGCGTTGGTAGTTGAAGGAAGATAAGAACGCGTGTGCGTGAGAGTATTCTGAGTACATGGCAACTTTCGCATGCTTTGTCTCTATGTGGATTGATACTTCGCTCAATGTTCCTTTTCCCACTCTATAATGCAAATACATGCGTATCGTATTTTGTCCTCCCTGCTAACTTTTACATTTGTTCTTGACATCCAAATGGAACACTAGAACGAACAGTAAACAACAAAAGAGAGAATGACCACGGGCAAATTATACTCTAAACCGTACATGGCTCTTTTTCTCTTTTCTACCTTCACAAACAACTACAAAATTTATAGTCAAGGACGTACCGAGGACGGGGCACTGAAGGCATGTACCCCCTCCCCAAATGTCAGGAAAAGAGGTTATTTTCTGCCGAAGGCCAAAGATTAGCCTCTTTTTTCTCAAATTTTGCGATTTCGTCCCCCAATTTTTTTTAACTGTGCCTCCTCTAAAATTAAATGCTGTGTACGCCTGTGTTTATAGACAGTACATGAAAAATTGGAAGTTTGATATAAAATTTGCATTATTTTTCACATAATTTCAAATCGGTTCATCTTGTTTTAATAGTCTCACTCATAAACCTGTTCAAATTTTTTAGAGTTTTATAATGAACGCAATAATGCTATAAGGCTATGATAATAACAATAATGTCCATGTCCAACATGTGCAATACTGAATAATACAATGTTTTTCAGTCCTGCGAACAAAATGCTTGAAAGTACGCAACTATTTAAACAATGCAATACCGAAAACACAAAGGCTGCTGAAACTATATCGTAGAAGAAAGATTGTGTTATAGTTACATGCTATATAGGTGTACAATATAATCTTAAGCTAAGAAAGTTTATGCGAAAACAACAATATTGCTTAAATGTTATTGACGGGCATACACAGTTGTTTTGTAAAGGTGGTCCTTCAGCTTTGCAAGAAAAAATGGACATGGTGTGAATTGTCCAAAAAATTTACAACTTTTGCTTTGCTTGTAAAAGTGAGTAATAAAAATTCATTATTCTCTCACGTCGTATAAATCACAAGAAGCAAAAAAGACGGACAAAGGAGAAAAGCATCCAGGTTGTTTCACAAAAACAAGAGTGGTCGTTAAAATCCGAAATTGTTTTAGGAATTGGTGAAAAGAGCGGAGGAAAACGATTTATTTTAAAATGAATGAGATGATGGGAAATAAATGTTGCTTTGTATTTCACTTACGCACTCCTTTCATTTACTCTCCTACACACACACCTCCCTTCAAAATGTTCTCATTGATTGCAAGAATACCCTACGAACCCAAAGCCCTTAAAACCATTCATACCCAGCAACTAGAAGTGTAAAAACAACAAAAGAAGCCAAGTAAAGAAAAAGAAGTTAACTTAAAACTCATTGAAACATAAAACAATATTTCTGGCGGAAAGGAAAAGTTGCAAAGGCTACGAGTTACTAAGCCTGAAATTAAATGAAGAGTTTTGTAAAGTATTTCGCTCAAGGGCGTAACTAAAGTGGGGTCACGCGGTGCCAGGGCACCCCTTAACAAATTTTCAGAACTTACTCTAGATATTGTGGAATTTTCAAAACAAACAAGCCAAAGGTATAAAACTTAGCTTTAAAATAACCAAAAATATTAAAATTTGGAGTGGTCACAGTGTGACCGGCAGTACCCTGCCCATTTTTAGGACTCTTACTAGATATTTTTGGAATTTAAAAAAAAACAAGCGAAAAGTATATAATTTGGCTCCAAAATAACGAAATCATGTGAAAAGTTTGCGCATTTAATATTTCTGGTTCATTTTAGCTTAAATTTTGCTCAAATATTTCGCGGTGAACATTTATATAACCTTATAATGAGCGTGTGACACCTCAAAATGGCAATCCTAGTTACGCTCCTGATTTTGCTCATTGTATGTATAGAGGATTGATAGTAAGTATTTGTATTGCAATTTGCAGAATCCGAAATATCTGGCGTTCTTGTTGTGTTTGCCGTTGATTCTGGCTTTGTGCATTTGTACTTTGGTTGAGTGAGTAGTTTCGGTGTGATCAGCATTCTACCCGTTTGCCGTATTGCCCGTCTGCCGCTCCGGTTGCTGATTTCTTTGCCAAAAGGAGGGATGCAGCGTAGCACTTGCCATTTCGCAAGTTCGTTGCTCGCATTAGCAGAATCGACTGAGGCCAACAGAACGTAAACTTTGTGGAGAACGACGACGTGGACGGCCAAAGAGAAATATTAAAGAGGAAACTACACAGGCAAAACTGCCGAAACTCTGCTGCTGTCCGTGTAGCTCTCTCCGGGTAGGGGCATAGTCTCAATGGATGCAATATAGTGGAAGGGTAGTAGAGAGAGGAACATTATTTTATATTATTCTGCCACTAGGACTCTTCTAGCAGAGTTGATAACGTAAAGGGGAAGTTTAGGGCCACGACCGCCGAATGCAACACGGAAAGAAACGAAACGAACTCTCTTTCACTCCAGGCAGGCCAAATACCCGAACCCGTCTCAAACTCAGTTCCCACACACATACACACACATAATTTCATATAGGTACGCTCTACGGCAGTATATACATGTCATATACCAATCCACGTTCACTCAACTTCATATATGCTATATTACCTATATCCAGCTGAATTTATAATCAGCCCGAAAAAAACATGGTTCAACAAACCCTTCCTCATACATATACTCAAACTCATATACCCAACACTTAAACAAACTCTTTTGCAAAATCCCTTCTATGCATTTTCTCGCGAAATTAAACTAAAATATTCCAAACCGCCTTAAATTCGCAAATCATAATCCAAAATCATCCAAATTAAACTGTACACATCATTTCTAATTTCCCCACAGTTCATATACGCATTTCCAATGCTCCTATTATAAATTAATAAAATAATTAAATGCAATTAAACTAAAATTAATCGTTGGAGTAAATCAATTTGTGTAATAATATTGCATTGGTTCACATATGAGTGAGAAAATATGCGCAGACATACACGTATATCGATATTATTTATTCACATTATTCGTAAAAGATTACATTACTACGTATCAAATATCAATAAGGCAGTTCGTAGTATTATCCTTGAATAATAAGAAATTCCAGTAAATATCCAGAATGTAACTGCACTGTATAGAAAAGGAGAATCCCTGCATAAAAAGTTGTCGTTTAGCAAAAATGCATTTACACACGCCTTGACTGCAGATTTCCTTCTATCTGTTTTAATGTATATCTATAGCTAAAATATTCTTATTAGACATGGAAATAAGTAAGGAAATAAATATTCCAAAAAATTATGGAAATATGAAGGCAGAAGAGACGAATGTAAATAAGAAGAAGCAAATAAAGTACAGTAAAGCATAGGAAATAATGCAAGGAGAGTATTTGTACGTATAAAAGAAAAGTAGACTTGTAGTAGTAGTTGGGCCTAAAAGTGCGGATAGTTTTGTTGGTGGAATGGAAGAAGGCTTTGGGAATGGATGGAACAAGCTACGCGAAGCAGCAGCAGCCAAGCCACCCACAACAGAAGAGGCGAGTTCATTGACTTCTTCTATAACTCACTCTCTGCACTACACTCACGGCTATAGGGCTATAGCTCAAATGTGTGTTGTATGTGTCTCACTTTTATACGAAAGGAAAGCAGGGCCTATTCCAGTAGTAGTAGTGGCCTTTACTACGTAATGAATGATTCCACCACATCGTCTTCTACATACTCTAATATCAAAATATCAACTCTCCGCTTTAAAACTGTCTTGGGTTCATTTATACACTCATGGCCCTATCTCTGCTCTATATATCCCAACAACATTATTCTCTACTATACCCACACACCAAGTTCAACTTATTTTCTCCATATACATACATACACTGTCTCTCTTTTTCAATGAGTTATTCACTTTTCTGTATGTCCTGCTCCTATGTGTGTTTGTATTTCTATACCGAAGCTTATTGTCGCCACTATTCTGCTATTTCCAAGTATATGTAACCATGCATGTGCAGATACACACAGCTCACAAATAAAACATTTATAATGTATTACTAAACCGTATACACATATTTATACAAAGGTTTCCTTGCAAAAGCCAATGTACATACTAAACACAAACATGTACATTGACTTTTGTGTTTAAGGAAGGTTCATATTGCTAATGGACTACTGTACTAGTACTACCTAGTTTAGTAGTATCTGTATACACTCCGTTAAAATCGTCATCTTCATAATAAATGTTACATTAAGTACACGATAAAATATACTTTGTCATAATATTCTGTTACTGTATATGGCTATAGTTATATAGGTAAAATATATTTTGAAGCTGAAGTACATACAGGAGTGAGTGTGTTTTGTACAGAGCAGAGCATGCATTTAGAATTGAAGGATAGGACAGAAGAGGACACATAGAGCTGTGTAGTTTGAGAGGAGCTGAGCAGAAAGCTTAGGAAGAAGGAAAAGGCATTTGCACAGCTGCTATGCACAACCAGCACAGAGAGGACTACAGTGCACACGTATACAGAAAGACATAGAGCTGCGTTGAGAGAGCACATGGGCAAGTGAGGCAAAAAGACTTGTGAAGAGTCTGATGGCATATATCGGCGGATTCGCATTCGCACGCTAGTAAACTCAGAGGACGGAACCCACACAGACACACAGAGAGAGACACGACACTTTTTAGCAGTGGAAATACATTGGGAATACAGCTAAACTCGGTACACAGAGACCTACACGGAGATCCATGCAGGCAGACTGTGAGACCAAGAAGAAAAGCAAATCTGCAACACAGTTACAATAAATATAGTTCGTTGCTCTTCTTCTTTTACGTACCACACTCTCCCAGTAGTCTTACAATACATGCACTGCCACACTACGACTACAAACAAATAGGACTATACCGGGGGTCATCTTAATTCAATTCTTCTTCTCATTATCAACAGTGACGTTTTTGCAACAGATTTTACTTATTATAAAAATAAATAGTTGACAAAGTACTACAGAGTAATCATTCAACCGCCAAAGTGTGGTTTCCTTTCGAGTGATTCACTTCCTATTTACTAATTCATAAATGCACAGTGGAATCTCATCATTCATTTTTTATACCACGACAACGTTAAAAGATAAACACGTTTAGCACTACAATTCAAAGTGCATAGGAGAATTGTGTGCGTATAGCTGTACTTTGTGTAAAAGTGAACTGTGTTGTTTGCAGTTGAAGAAACGAGACGTGTGTTTGAGGAGGAGTCGCTGAAAGAACAATGTACCTACCTCAACAGTCAACTTCATAATTTCTTGAAGATTATTGCTCCTCTGCGTTACAGAGAGACAGAGAGACAGTGGAGTAGTGTGTTTGTTGTACATAGAAAGACACAGTAACGTTGTTTTGTCATGATTATTGTGTGGGAGATAGTTGAATTGCATTGTGTCGTATTATTCGAGTGAATTTCACTTTTGATTCTTTATACTGCCACAGTGCACATGTATTGTGTTATTTGGAATCCTGTTAACGTGGATTGTGCATGAAGAATATACGAATGGCCTGCAGTTAAAAGTCTGAGAGAGTCACATGCAGTTACTGTACTTCTCCTCTTGACATTGCCACTTCTAATGCATTTACTACGATATCGCTAACTCGTGTGAATTATTTTTACAAAGACATACTACTCTACAACGCTTGTCTTTCTTCACACACACGTAATTTACTACACTCGAGAAGACGGCACTGCTGTTGGAATTTAAGGTGGTGGTGTTGGTGCTATTACATTATTGCTTAGGCACATGTTTAGATTTGATGCTACAAACACACAGCGATTGTCTAGAGGTGACTCGAGTTCATTATCACTAGAGCAATTCTACTTTGGCATCCGCACTGTCAACTCCTATAAGTCACTTCCACCACTTAAAACTCTCACTCATCCTTCATTTATCTGCCACACAACCTTTTTTAACGAAATTTGAAACTTTTAAACAAAATATTTTCGGAGGATTGAATTCAACCTGGCTGGGATTATTTGAAATTACTTTAGAGTTGCAAGGAAGAACAGTTTCAAGTTCACGGGATTAAGTGAAAGTAGTAAAGAGACATAGACTATCGTAGCAGTAGAACGGAAGCAAAATCTAAATATACGAGGCAAGTTGGTTCATTGACTTTTGGAGGAGAGTACTATATAGTCGAGTTGTGGTGCTGTGACTCTGTGAATGACGATCGTAGTGCTAATATTATGTGTGCAAATCCACATTGGGAAATTAACAAGCGATAAAAGTGTCACTCGACTGGGAAATACTTTGTTGGAGGAATATTGTAATTTGGAAAAGAGGACTGGAGGAATTTGAAAGACAAGAATCATTCATGGATTGGATTGTGACTCGTCGTAGAGCCGTGATTTCCATAAAAGACGTTCAAGACAACAAGACAGACGAGAGAAATAAAAATCTTCCAAACAACTGTCAAAGAAATCCGTCCTCGTCCTCGCAGTCTTCTTCTTCTTCTGCCAATCGAAATACAAACAGGTGAATTGATTTAAATTGATTGCGGCATCGATTTTAATTCTTCTTCGTCGGGAAATTCAGAAATCCGGGAGAGAGGAAATCACATCGGAAAAGATTAACTGCCTGCTGTGTGAAACATTTCTGTGGAATTGCTTCTGCTCTACCACAACGACAACAACCAGCACGTCGCAGAGTTCAATGAATTCTTCTCCAAACCAGAACGCTAAATTTCTGCACCACTTCTCCAAACTCCTCAATTTATTACCACATGCAAAATTAGCAGGAAAATTTTAGGAAGTTGACAGAATACTTGTAGAGATATTCTCTGAAGTTTTAAGTGTCGTTTTTATATTTTTTGGTGAATAGTCTCAAGTTTACACTTTGGATTTGTAAAATCCATTCAAAATCAATAATAAAACGGTGCTACAGATAATAATAACATTTTGCTGTCTCTGCATTTTATGAAAGATAAATATCTGCAATCTCTTTTGTATATTTACAAAGGTGTGACAATAAATTATATTAGTCAGTGAAATATTCTACAAATATTTGGTCTGTGTGCGAGGAAACGTACAAATTTCGAAGGGACGAGTAAAACAGTTTTGTGCGAATCTCATCAAATCAAAGCCAAGGCAAACAAAACATTTGCCATACAATAATATTATTAGAGATTGTGTCTATGTGTGCTTGGATTACACAGGAAGTGTATCGGACCCAGAAGAGTACGTGAATTACTGTTGTTTTGTGTATGCACTGCGTAAACGGAAGTGTTAATAGCCCGTAAATACACACAGTGACAGATACATCAAGCTGACGATAAATTCGTGAGATTTTTTCCTACGCGATAAAAAATACTGTTCAAGTGACACTTCACACACAACGTTTAAACGTTCTGTCACAATATTTTCCCAAAAAAATCATTTTTTGGACTGAAACTATAATCACCCGGTGCTGGATTTTACCAAATTTTTACTGTGATTTTTATCTAAAGGTAAGAAACCTAAAAAATATTTTGAGCCTTCTTTCCCATACGAAAAATATATTTATGTACCGTACAGTGTCATCCAAGGTTACTATTTCCAGTCTGGAAATCATTTAAATAAAATTTCACTTTTTTCTAAAAGTATCATCACTAATTAAGGGTATCTTATGAAATTACTATAAGCGTTAGATCCCGTCTCGGGAGCTATCAGTAAAAACCCGAATTTTGAACTCGAAATACCCGTAATTAAGACTGGAGCTAAGCTGTAAAGGCGTTTCTAGGATCAACCTTGAGTGTTGCGATTTGTAAAGAATAATTTTGGTACTGCAACAAGGCAAGGCAGGGATCGTTCATTGACTTTTCACATGATATACTTCTATAGCTCTATAGTCCCATATAGGCACATTCTTTCGTCATTGTGTTTCTATGTATAATACTGTGTATGTAGGTAAAAGGTAAGTGACTGGGCTATCCTCTGCTCCTATCTCACATTCTATCTCGTCTACTTTACTTTACTACTGCTGCAGATATTGTTCTACACTTGTTCCCACACACACGTACATACAAATACTACACACTGTCGTGTAACTATCTGTGAGTGAGTCTTCTTAATCAATAGGTGTGTAGTGTACGTCGTAGGCAGGGCCGGCCTTACGTTTTGCGGGGCCCTAGGCGAATACTTTTGCGGGGCCCCCAATAAAAATATTATCTTAAACGAAATAGTAGCATTTATAATTTCTGC
>JABASD010004170.1:0-16556 GCA_019776165.1 Pogonognathellus flavescens
TATGCACTACCGGCCTGCAAAATAAATTGACACCTTGCATGACTTGAGAATGCGAAAAATGGAAAACTTCTTCTCTTAATTGTGTTTTGTGTCAGATTTATTTTTCAGTAAATTTAAGAAATGTATAGTGCTTACTAATAATAAGTATGCTACTGATTTTTTTAGTTTGATTGATAGACTTAATTTAACCTAGCATCTTTAGTCTGCTGAAAACTGTATTATACTGTGCATGTGCATTCTCATTCTCTATAATATTTTTCTGACATGTATGTAATTCTTAACCATTGTTAACTGTGATAAATATGACAGATTATTTAGTGTACATGTCGCTTGGTATGAAAATGCTAGTTGGGGATTATTGTGGAGGATGAGTCTGACTTGACATGAATGTGTAATGAATTTTGTTGCGCTATTCACATTCACATCAGACGTCACACTCTCATTCCTTCACAAGAAGCAGTAAAAGGACATTAATTTTGCATGCATTATTGTGTACACCGGGCCCGGACGACATTTTATTAGGTATATGTGCATTACAATAAGCCGTGCCACTGCCATAACTTGATACTTAGATTTATTATAAATACATGTCTTTGAAAGATTATACAATAAATTGCACTAAACTGCTGCTTGTCATTTTATCGTATTTTGGTGTGTGTGCATTTTATGGGTTTATCAAAAATCGGAGGGAAACGGGCTGTAAACGCAGATATAAAAAAGAAGCGATTTTTTATTACAAAACTGTCTCGAGTGAATTCTCAAGTATGTATCGACAAAACCACTACTACGAATAAAAAATTCCATTGAGAAATCGTTCCATCATTGGTGACGGCAAATAGAAAGGAGAGAGCGATGAGGATAAGCAGTGAAAGTAGGTTAATCTGCAAACCATGATACTTGGACAAATACAAAAATCCTTCAGAAGAGATTGAAAAGAGAAAGCTCTCTCACTCTTACTTCTGAATCAATGTTTTGATAATACGCAGTACTTTCTACTGAATCACTTTGCGGTTATGTACATAGACTTGTTTTTCGACAGTTGAAGATACGTGCCTACTAAGAATAATGTTTTCTTTGATTTCGTTGAGATTGAGACTATTGTGTGACTACGTGACAGAAGACAGAAACTAACGAAAGATATATGTAGAATTTTTTTTATTCTGAATATTCATGCTGGAGGGTTAACTCCATGTATAAATCAATAAAGAATATTTTCATTTAGCTATGAAAGCGGCGCTGGTAAGGTATCCTATACATTTCAGACGTCCATAGGTGGACGACCTCACAATTGTACAATTTAGGATGAGATTTTCGTCTGCGCCTTTCTCATAAAAGTCTTTTTCGAAACGCTACCATTCAGAGAGGAAATGTCACTCCATTTATTTCTTCTTATTCCGTTCTAATTTCGTGAGTTTGCAACTTTGACAATTTCGCCAAATGTTTATATTTCCTATGTAATTTATGTCACATTACACTAGATTTTATGGTTTGAACGAAAAGTATTCTTAAAATTGGTAAAAAATATGAAGAAATGAAAAAAATTACTTTCTGGTAGCGTCTTTGTTGTCGAAAAGTAAAGGATTTTTTCACCTTTAATTTGGGTTCAAGGACATCAGCCGAAGCACTTCATTATTTGCTCGTATCTTTTCAGGATTTCCGTTTTTGTCAACGTCGTATGTTCAGGAAAATATTAAAGATATTATGCAGAAGAAAAATTACAAAAGATACGTGAGCCAAAAAAGGCGTTTTCTATTGACAACTTTGCAAGAATAGAACTTTTGAAAATTACTCTCAGAACGTGAATGCTACAGACTAGACTACTCCGCTGAACAGGATTATTGTAAATAAGACCAGATAAGGTAGTTTAGATTGAGCTAAATTGACGAGCCAAGTATTTTTTGGGTGCAAAAGTTTTTTGTCATCGTATCTAACTAGGTAGGTACTATAATTTCCTATATAGGGTGACATGAAGTTCAAAGTAAATGCATGAGCAACGCTCAGGAAATGTATGAGAGATGAGACTAGACAAATCATTTTGGTAGTTATGTGGAAAAGAAATTTTACGAAGGTAGTCCTTCATTAACAGCATGATGACAATTTGATTGATGAATATTATTAGTAGTCATTTTCTATACATCATTTGAATGATTATACTAATATGCACATGTACATCACATATGCGACAATCGACACTACATTTTATAACCGTTTCTTGGCACCCGCACCCATTGCATTGACAGCCAGAGACAAGTCGTCAGTTTTGCATGAATTACATTGGATTGAATTTGAACTTTTTTATAAGAAATCTATAGAGGCACGGCTTTATATAGAATGTTGCTTCTATATTTTATTACTACTTAATTTAAATCGTTTCAAATATTTTTATTAAATCGGGCATAAAAATCTGGGCAACAAAAAATGTGGCTGTGTAATAAAACAAAATCTCAGTTATAAATATTAAGAAATTTAATTGAATTTGCACCTACTTTCTAAGTAAAAATATGAAAATATCATTCATATTTTATTTTGCAAGCATACCACAGGTCACCTGCAGCACTTATGGTAATCTGAATACTTACAGGAAAGGAAATGGGGTTGAAGGCATTGTGACTGCTGAAATGTTGAAATTGACTGCAAATCGGGCCATAGAAACTTGCTTGGCTTGTTAGTCCAACAAGCTGTTGTTTCTGACGGTAATTATGCCCTGACAGATTGAAGTTCCTCAAGAGGAACTAATGAATGAGCCAGGGTTTACTTTTACGAGTGCAGTGGTATTCATTTGTCTGTTTTTCTGTAGTTACTTTTAAGTTAACTAACCTAAACAATTGTCATCATCCACTTACCATTTCAACTCAAACATAAACATTCGCTCAGAGCACCCTTACTTTTATAGGTACCTATAGGACAAGGACTTTTTATTGTGACATTCTTGCTAACGCAAATGGAATTAATTATCTGTGCAACCTACACAGTTTTACTACCTCGTAAAAATAATGCAATCAAATCAGCACACGTTTGCAAACATTGCAAGCTGCAATGCGCCACGTAAATCCAATTAATACGATTGAGTGGCATACGTATGGAATGAGCGGAGAATTTGTTGGTTTGCTTAACATTTCCGATTTGAAGACTACTGTAGGTGTAAACTGCTCAATAGGGTTATTTTGAACTAAATGGGAAATTCCAATGTCATTATATAGCTATAAGTATAGGAATGAGAAATGTGTAATATTTTTCTGTCTGCCTTATGCGTATGCTCGCACAGAATTTTCGAGTTAAAAAAACTTAATTAGAAATTCAGAAACCTAAATATTATTATTACCTTTCGACGATTTTTTGAATTCACTTAAAAATGAGAACATTTTTGAAATCATCAGAGAAATGTAATTTGTTTTTAAAATAGTTAGCGACTAATACTAATAATATTACTATTTTCTCAAAAACATCACAGTTAAAATTAAATAAAAAACTATTTTTTAATGCTTTCACCTACTTTCACCAGCGTAAATAATTCTGCGTTTGTTATTTTCCGCATTCCTTATAATTAATACAACATATTAACATCTCAAAAAACCTGGGTTCATGGTTGACTTGAAACAAGTAAAGCTTTAAAGTTGACAGCTTTGCCAGTATAACCCGAATGCAATTCAATTTTCGTTTTAACATTCAAACATCCAAAACATAACTGCTTCATCTTCAAAGCAGAGAGAATACTAAAAGTTTGTAAAAGTAAGCGATGAGTGAAAGCACAAAGCATTATGGAAAACCCCCTTTAGCAAATTAATTTTATTTTAAATTTATTTACTGTGTTTGAAAACACGATTGCATTACATAAATTGCTGGTAAATTGTTTCATGCTCTATCAATATTAATAGTATGTAAAGTGAAAGTGACTAGAGGTACTTTTCAGCCGGCAAATCAACAACAAGCAAGTTTATGATTATTAACATAATTACCTACTCTGTGCAACATATAAATAAGGTGAAATACTACTAAGGCATAAATAGTTGTATAAAATTGAGCAAAAACTGACATTGAGTGAAGTGGGAGATAAACTTTGATATGACGGGTTTTCCTTTGGTTGAAATAATTTCTGTCAACTGTAGTACCACAAAATTTTTCAATGTCAAATGTTGAAAGCCGGCGTCTGTAAAGTTTCTCATTTATCCTTCAAGTGCATGGGCGAAGAAATAAATTATACTGTGCAAAATTACATCAATCTGCTGTTTACTTCAAACTTTCTCATCTGATAAATAACCTTTATAGGCAAATCTGGTAAATCAGCAACGATTTTACCGAAATATCTTTGATTCTACTCCGCGTAAGTTAGGATTCTTGTAGAAGTTACTCACAAAAAGCTATTTAGTAGGTACGTGTAAAGATTTTAGGAAAATTAGTTGCGCCTCAGAAAAGCACAACTAATCTTGATTACAATTTCCGTTTCCATTCAAGGACAATTCTAATACTCTCTTACGCTTTATTCCTTTTGTCGCCATCCTAAGTAGTATTCCCAGACATTTATTAGCAATTTCGGTAGATATATATACTTTATCCAGCACCAGCACGCTTACTTTCTCCGGGTCTCAAATGTCTCATTTTGACTATGACTAAATTTACATCCCATTGTGAACGTTATTATCCGCACACCATCATCAGACGATCATTACTTTTGCCAGCATCATGCTGTTGGTGAATTGAGGCGAATCATCATGAAAGAAATTTGACTTTCTATGAACAACATGGATTTAAAATGACGGTGTTGATTATTTGGCGTGTTTCAGGCAAGATGATTCAATTCTTCCGGGCGTTTGGTCTGTACCTGAGTTCTTTAGTTTTGATTTGCATCAGCCTGGACCGCTACTATGCTGTTGTGTATCCTCTGAAAGTAATGAGCGCCTCTCGAAGAGTGAAAATAATGCTGATTCTCGCTTGGCTGGCTGCCATCATTTGTGCAGCACCCCAGGTATATACCAATTTAACGATTTTCCAGACTTTGATGCATTCTGTAGTCTAATTAGTTTTTCAACAACAAAAACAACGAATATAAATGGATTACTGCGGAGGCTGCAGACTACTTTGACTAAAAACACGTCATCTGACTATCCCTTCAACCAGCAAATTTATTTA
Source organism: Pogonognathellus flavescens (assembly GCA_019776165.1). NCBI lineage: Eukaryota > Metazoa > Arthropoda > Collembola > Entomobryomorpha > Tomoceridae > Pogonognathellus > Pogonognathellus flavescens. The sequence continues at coordinate 5,128 of JABASD010004170.1, forward strand.
ATACTTTTCCTCGGGGTTTCCTGTCTCTTTCCGATGCTCATCTCCAGTTTCTGACATATTAAATCGCTCGGCTCTCGCTGTTTAAAGTGAAAATCGAAAATGTAATTACAAGAGAAAAATAAGTGGAAAAGTCAATGATGGAAATAGAGGTGCCTAGTGTCTACTATACAAATAAATGATGCATAACTCAAAGGAATTTATTTCAGACAGCACGTAATATGTATTGTAGTATATTGCATATACCTTTTCAGGTGAATTGTGGCCTGCAAATTTAATGATGTTGGAATCAAATTGGATTTTAAAATCCCAACAAACAATCGTATATTTAATTTTGCTTTTACTACTTAATAAGAATAATCTCTTTAGCTGTTTGTATAATATTACACAGCAAGAAAGTTTTATAAAGTAGTACTAGAATTTAGACGGATTTAATTCACGATAGATAAAGTATATTATATATTTCAAACTTTATGATAAAGTTTTATTCATTTTTAGCGTGATCGTATATGAACATATTATAGTAAAGTGTAGTGGGAGTAAAAAGCTTACGCTTTCACTTTTGCGGAAAGAGTGGGCACTGTGAGACTTCATAGACTTAACTTCGTACATAGGATGGTAGTTGGTAGTAGCTTTCTAAATCACACAGTATACTGCATCAGGATTCAAAAAAATCAAGTATAATATATATTTATATTACTGGTTGAGTGACATTTAATAAGAGTTGTAATCGTTTGGGAAATAAAATAAAATAATGAGCATTGAAATACAATATATTGTAAGTTATAAGTAGCTAAATAAGTACTACATATATAACGAACCTTGGCTGTAACCGAGTATCGACTTCAAAGAAAATGAACTTGAGAAATAATTGCTTTCTCTTTTTACAAAGCTTTTTCAGTGCAACACTTATTTGATGCAGTCTCACCCTACCTCAATCAAAACCATAAAATGTTGTGCATACATGCACGAATAAACTTTCTCCCAAAAGATTAATAGAGAAGCAGGCTTCACTTTTCTACCGTCAATTCTTGTGTGACTTACTGGAAACATTATTATGGAAACTTTTTATTTTTCTAATTTCATTCAAGCTTATTTGCCAAGAGAGAGGAAGGCGAGTTTATTTGCCCTTGTCTTTGTTAGAAACGTCCACACCTACATAAGAAGTTATTTTTGACGCTCATATCGATATAAGAAAGGAAGTAAAAACGGTCTCGAGAGTAAAATCTTGTCTTGAGTCAATAATATATTGCGATTTTTAAAAAATTTCGTAATTTCTCCTGCTTGATTATGTTAATAGTCACTATTGGCATTGTCACAAGACAATATTATTGTTGGTAAACCTTTGATATTCCATAAAACGACCGGAACTATTGGTTGATGTATATCGTTGCAGTTTATTCGGCAACTGCAGTTCACCGGGTGTGTACTAGTACTTGACACAGTTTTTGTTTTAGTTTTTTACTACACAGTAGTCTTTAGTTATTTATCAACGATATAATATCATACATCACTGTCAGATTAATAAAATTGGATTTTTGTGTTGGTTTGACCTTTAAGTGGCCTTTTCGAGCGAAACCACCAACCACTAGAAAGCCAAAACAAAAAGTCAATGTAATAGTAATGAAATGACGTAACAGCATTATGTAACAATCCCGTCGGGAAAAAATTGAGAAGTCAAGTCGTCTGTAGGTGTAAGAGAAAGCATTTATTTCCTATAAAATCTGGAAGTGCTCTATATATCTAGGTACTGACGGGAACTGTCGTAATAATAATATGAGATCGTATATTTGATCTAGTGGCCAATTCAATATTCCCCGTAGTGCACGAGGAATAGAGTGGATTAAGAATAAGAATGTAGAATGTAGACCAATGTTCCTTTTAACTCTTTTCGGGCAGTTCAAGTAAGAAAAGTGAGAGTGAGAGGAAATTTGACTTAAACCGAACTGTGTGTTCGTGGGGGTACATTACCCATTTACAAGACACTCTTTTTGCAGAGAGGAAATATAATTCTCTCTCACGCAATTTCCGTTCTTCGTGGGAAATGTCTTTCGGGCCGTGTTTACTATGTTGGAGCCGGAGCTTACTTTCTCTCAGCAGTAATTTGTGTGGGAACATTGAGTGTGAATGTGACACTTTTTTGACAAGTTAATGGTTCGAAAGTGATGGGAAAACTTTCAGTCTTCATTTCATATCGTCCACATAGATGATTCAAAAACATTTTCATTTATAACAACAAAAGTACACAAATTACTGCCCCGCAGAGTATTAAATTTCCCCCGGAAGGACAAATCCCATTTCGGAAATGATTTATTGTCTGATTTGTTACACTAACACACATCTGCATGTGCATTGTTGATAATTTATAAATAATGATTTCTCATTCCTGACCCATTTGTTACATTTTGTACTTTTGTGTAAAATTTTGAGAATATGTGAGATTAACAATGAAATTTCGTGTTTTTTGGAACAGTGTTACGTTTTTGAAGTGGTATCGCACCCAGACTACCCTGTGTTTCAGCAGTGCATGTCCAACTATGTGGGAAACAGAGCGGAGTTGGCAAACACTGCGTTGTTTCTTGGTGTTGTGTACTTCATCCCATTAGGAGTCATCATTTTCTGCTACGGAAGCATTGTTCACAAAATTTCCATTGAATCCGAAGCCATTGAAGGTACTTCTTAGAAATTATTGCTTTCTCTTTACTGTCAACTGCCACGGGCTGCCAAAATCCAATAATAGGTCCCGTTCTTCAGTTTATTTTAGGGTTTTTAGTATTCAATACCAATAGTAGTTTGTTTTTCCCAGGACTCTTGTATTGAATAATATGCTCCTAGTATTATCTGGAACGTTGCTGATTAAATTTTTTGAGTGCGATGACAGTTTTGGTACAGCTGGGTGTCAATTACCTCTTACGATGTGATGATAGGAGTCACATGTTTTCTCGTCCTAATTTCTACAAGGTTTTCCTGTCCTCAAAATTTCTTTCTGTCTTACTAGCAGTTCCTTGTGGAAGAAATTTTCCCTTTTAGCCCTTCTACTCACTATCTCATGTTATAAAACATTTATCTAGTAAACTAATAATATTTCGTGGTACTTTCTTGCAGCCAAACAGTCGACGTTTCTTCGTCGCAACGGAAGCTGTGTAATTGGTCGTGCCAAAATTCGTACCTTGAAAATGACTTTTGTCATAGTATTCGTCTTTTTTGTTTGCTGGACTCCCTATGTCGTTATTACGATGTGGTAAGTAAAATAAAACTCTAACAACCTTTATTACATTCAGAGTAGTAGAAGGTGAAGGTAGTATTACATTATTGATCATAATAATCTCCTCATACACGGGAACCTTATTAATGAATGCACCAAAACTACATTTGTATAAATTGCATCAGTGTATTCAAAGCTTTAAAAGTTTATCAGTGTGCAAGGTCAATATATTCATATAGAAAGTTGCTTTCACCTCTGCTTTCTATTTCTTTATGAAGTTACTCAACCTGCACTGAATGTTGAACAAGTTCAAAGAATCTATTTTTAAGGTTGAATGTATATATTGAGAATAATTTAACGTGAATCCATGCATATAATTACAACCTTGAAAAGAGTTCCATGAATAGTAATGTGAATAGTGACGTTGTTAATTAATCATTAAAACATTGGGCCACGGCCAACGTGTGATTAATTAACGAATTTCATTATTAAGGGGCATTATGATTATGACGCGTGTAGCGACGAGGCATGGATCAAATATTTAATTGGAGTCGTCATTATATAAAATGGAAAGAGCTTAATTAATTTCCCCCTAACTATTCCTGGTGTGGTAAGGGCTGCTCTTGCCACGATCTTGCTCTCTCCCTTAGGAAATTTTGCATGTACATATAATATATCATACTGAATGCGCAATTAGTCAGCACAGACTACTGCAAAATGCAAATGTAATATTCTACAAGCAAAAGGCAGAGAAAGAGTAAATTAAGATGACGAAAAAGCGTGGGGACAGTACTGCTTCATTTTATTCTAGTCTATCTATAGTACCAAATTATATTCTTTTATTAAGCAGGAATTATTATAATGTGACATTCAATGACGGGAAGTGGTAGAATGACGTCATTGTCATCAAATCAGCACTCCACAGCATGCAAAACAGTGCGTTAAGACTCTTTAGAACTTGTGGTGCTGCATAAAAGGCATCGTGAAGCACGAAATATTAATAGAGAAGTTGTGGTGTCCGTTTATGCCTTGATTATGATTCATTTTGTTTTGGAATGAAAGGCACATGATCGACCGGAAGACAGCGGAGAATCTCAACGTTTATATTCAAGACGCTCTTTTTATTATGGTCGTTGCAAATTCCTTTGCAAATAGTCTGGTGTACGGATTCTTTCATAGAGGCAGAAAAGCGAGGACACAGTTGGCAATGGAGACATCAAAAGATCCGGAAATGGATAGAGGAACTATGCAACTTGTCATGAGACCCTCGTCCTTTCACCGCCATCATCATCTTCAAATTCATAGGGGTTCCTGGAGTCATACGGCGTATTCCACTGTTAGCGTTCAGCATTACAAATAAAAATACTACAACTTGTCCCGTAACTACTACGAGTATTTTTATTCTGTTATTTATTGCTTCAATATGAAATGCTTACACGATCTTCTTGCTGAATGAAGAAATCGATTTGGTTGTAAATAAAGGTCGTAATTTTTAATTCCGTTAACCTGCTGCCTCGCTTGGAGAATACAAACATAATACTATAGGGTTAATAAAGTATACGAGCATTTTATTAGAACCGGAACCACCGAAACTCTACTTCACTGAAGTCGTCAACATTTTTCAGGTCACACATTTTCTGACATTAGTACTATTTGCACCTCCAGATATGAACTTAGAATATTTTGTCCCACTCAAAATAATTAGGGTAATCATTTTTAATGGTTTGTGAAAGTGTTTGGACCTTTCTGTGTTAGTATGATTTCTTATCTAAATTATGTACCCTATAGTTTTATGGAAACGGCCGGCCTAAGAAGAAACGTGAAGGGTATGTTATTTACAAACTGACAGACACGCAGTAATTTAAAAATTATCTGAAGAGTAAATGACGGAAATTTATACGATTCTTTAGCTTCTGTGATGCACTGCTACTGCAAAGGAGTTTCTAGCATGAATGTGCATTATATTTTTAAGGTCGCTCTGGAGTGTACGTAAGTAAGAGAAGTAAGAGATTATATAAAGAAGAAAGATTTTACAAATGACCATATTAACAATCCTAACAATGTCGTAAGCCGTGCTGCGGGTGAATACTACCGTGAAATTATATATACGTGAACTTTGATGTATTTTAGGTACGTACGTATTCTATAAAAATACTATAAAACCACTGAGCTGAATTACGATTGTAGGGTAGTGGGATGCAGTTTGAATTTATTATTGATACTTACATTTTATCAGGCTTTGTCATGCAAAACTATTTCTCAGATGTAACACAAACTTTATGTTCACTTTTTTGTCTTGCTTATACTTTGCAAGCAAATCGTGTGTACAACAGTCTTACTTGACAGAATTAAATTACTTGTCTTGTAGGTAGTAATTTTATTTTTATATTCAAGGACTTGATCTGTTGGCCTTGAAATGACTGAGCTAATAGCTTACTACTACTGTATACAATATCTTGCATAGCAATTACGTTTGAATTTAACTTGTGTTAGATATTTTTGTATTTTACTATCAGCTTGTGCAAAATTATTAGGCAAAGGTTATACAGGTTATGAACAGTTATAAGAAGCGACTCAAGAGAATTGAAATAATAAGAAAAAATGTAAAAATACTTTCAGGCAGTAAAAATTCATTTTTGTCATAAAACTATGCATTTCTCTTTTTCGAATAATTACCCATTAGTAATTATTAACTACTATTGTTCTAGTCTTAGCTGAATTGTTGTTCGTACTGATAATGTGAAAACCCTCTCCATACGGGAGAATGACCTTTATTCTAGTTACTAGTTATTTAAAAACTGTCAATGTGCCATCAATGTATACAATATGAAATGTGCAGTAGATGCAAAAGTTTGTGTGGTTTAAGTTAGAGAAACTCTGATTGATAAAAAAATGTGAGTGAGAGAATTTTACAAGAGAGAGTAGGTAATTTTTACATGTCTTAATATTTTTAGCTGAAAAATGGTAGGTGCTATTCTGTTGTAGTACAAACATTTATGTGTATAATCCGTACAATGGTACAAGGGAGTATGCATGTTGTAATCTTGTAATGTTGTAATTTATGATGTATAAAATGTATTAATAACTACTTACTGTATGTTACACCTGTTTGAAATTATATATTTATTGAAAGAAACGAAGGAATAAATATCCCATGCAATGCAAATAGTATTTCGATTCTGTTTTATTAAGTATTATTGTGGCAATTTCCACTGCAAAATAATATTACTACTGTGTAATTTTTGGAGTTTCTAAATTTTGATACCTCTTTAACATATTAACATAATTTATCTGTTTAGAATTCAATGATTTAGTATTTAGAAGCAGGTTTTCATTGTCCCATGAAATAGTCGAAAAAATCAAATGAGTATTCTTTACTCATATCTATTAAATATATTATGTTGTAGGTTAGGTACCTTTATAGTATTATTCTGTATAATATAACCATATAACCTTATACTACCTACTATAGCTACTTATATGTAGAATATAACAAGTCATTCATGGATTAATTAAGCCGTAACAGAATCCCTGTCTGCTTCAACTGAATATATATTATTGTCCATTACATAAAATGAATATATAATTCCATCGCATTGAGTTCCTTTTGAAGTATCAAATGTCAAACTGGGGTCCATGGTAAGATCAAATGGTATGACGTAAATCAAACTTATCCTAATGCCGTAAGTTACTCATACCATCGCATTTTCTGATGGAATGGTGCTTTAACCTAATACAAGTGTTCCTGCACTGTATGCATACATTAATAATAAAAGTGCAAAGTCTCTATAAACCTAGTGAGTTAGAAAACTAAACTAAGTCTTTGAAGGAGGAGACTTGTAACTTTACACGGGAATTATTTATATCGTCGTTTCTTTTCTTTCCTAATTTTTCAAAAAGCATTTCATTACGCTAATTGCAACATCCCACCCAATTGAATTAATAATAAGGTGAACACACTCTATTTGATCTTTTGATTGTATTTACCTATACGTGTAATTACGCTTCTTTTCACAAAGTTTAGAACATAAATATTCCACAGCAAAATTGTAACATTTAAACTCCTGATTAGTTCATACTGAAGTTCCTCTCAACACGCAAGAAAGATTGACACGAGATACAAATGTAATATATACTTTTTTATGCACACACTTATTCTCTCTGTGTAGAACACATTTATTTAATGTGATAATGACTTGTACGCGTATGTAATGTACTCGTTCGAGTGTAGACATTTTTAATCTAGAAATTACTAATATAGTGTGAGAATCTAGCGCATATATTTAAGGGGTGGTCCGCAGGATTCTGTTAAAAAGGGCGTATTTGCGGCCAAAGGCCACTAGTAAACCCTTTTGTATGTATATTTGCTCGGGCTTCCCCATATCCAAATCCTAGATACGCCCGTTAAATAGAATAGTTCATATAAATTGCAATAAATTATCCGATTTTATCGAAGAGGTGTGCTGGTGGTGGGAAAACATTTTTAAAACAATTTTGCTCTAAAATTTTTTAACAATAGTCACAATTTCCCACTTCCTTAATTTTTCCTTCTTTTTCCAGTGTTTTACATTTGTCTTTGGACATTTGGTTTGGATATACATTTGAATACCAGACTGACAAAGGTTTCTTGGCCAACAACTCAAATGTGGCAGTATACATACATACACACACCTATGGCATCAAATTAAATAAACTTCATGTACATAGTAAACAGACAGCTTTACGACAGGCGACAGGCGCATAAGTGCAAACTCACTAATCATTAAATACCGTTTTGCTGATAATTATTCAGCTGAACCAAATATCAGAATTGCAACTCTTCATTTGTCTGCGTGGTGTAAAAAATTATTGTCTGAATATGTACCATGTTTTTTAGGATTTGAAAGATTCTTTCGTTTACACAAATGTATAGGAAAAGTTTTGTTACATAGGAATTTTCTCATCAAATGCGAAATATTAACTGTATGTGTGTGTGAAAGTTTTATGTAGTAACTGTGACTTGCGACTCGACCTAAATAATTCTCATCGATGCTTGTTTGGATAGGTATATAGAAAAATTGCGAGTGTAGAGAAATATGCTATACCTAACAGGTTCTTCATCAGTTTAATTTGTTCAATCTTTTGTTGAAAGTCTGGTAGTGATTCGTGTTATTACTGTGGCTTACATCAAACCGAGAGGCTTTCAGTGCTCCACTGCAAAACTTCAATCAGTTACTCCAAACAAAAGAAAAGTTTTACTTGTGTGATAGCTTTTTGCCAAATGTCGTTTTGTGTGCATAATATTATGCAAAATGATGAATGATTAAGAATGAACATGACCATCAACCATGGCCATTCAGAAGATTGTACGAAGAGTTTGAAGACATGTTTGAAGAGTTTGATATTTTGTGAGAAAGTTAGCTCCTAAAGGCGAATCAAATATTATGTCTAGAAATAACATAGTACAGCATTAATTATTTCTTAAGAATGTTCTCCATTTTCAATTTCAGAGTTACCAAAATTTCTACTACTGCTTTTTTAACATCTTGTTTTAGAGATGCCAAAGTAAAAAAATAGTTTTTTCAGCTATGAATTATTTGAAATTCTTCAACTACGCCAGCAAAAAATTGTAGAAGTAAGTTGAGATCAAAGCACTTTTAAGGATTTGCAATGTACAGGGGCGTATCTAGGATTTTGTAATGGGGAGCTCGAGCCATCCGGGGAGCTCAAAACCCAAAAACCGCCAAAGTTTAGGGCAGAAGGTTGCAAATCTTACCGAACAGCCCAGATACATAGATACAGATACATACCTGATGTACATTTACAATTTGAAAAAAATTGTGATATTATAAAAATAATGATAAAATTTATACTTACCTACAGTTAGAATATTAGAAAAAGTATATGGATATCTATCCTCAGTTTAAAAAGTGTTGTGTGTATTTAATTAAATCTGTCAACCCTTTTACTTCAGATGAAACAAACTAGAAAAACTATAAAACTATAAAGAAGAGTTTTCTTATTATGCAGTTCATTTCATAAAAATAGGTCTAGAGTACACATCTAAGTAAAAAGTGTAAGAAAAATCTCGCTTTCACTTACACATCAGTCACTTCGTGAATGAATCTTTTCTAAATCAAGTGTACAATTTTCTTTATCTTTTCTGTCCTCGTGAAGTTTTTCAGAGTAAAGAAGATAAATTAGTGAGTGTCTAAGACCGTTTTATGTTGCCATTCCTGTTTCGTGTGTGGATATTGTGGAAATGAATTCAACACAAAATCTTTCTGAGAAACTAGCACACATAAATTCTGGCACTGATGCTTGGTTGCGAATAATTGCGTATTTCATTTTATTTTCACTTTCGCTGGTCGGAAATTGGTGTGCCATACTTTCTCTATGTCAGAGAAGACGTAACTACCCTTTCACTAGTTCTCTAAATGCTTTACTGATTCATCTTTGTATTGCCGACCTTGTTGTAACATTTTTCTACATTGGAGTTGAAGTCATTTGGAGAATCAGTATTGGATGGTTTGTCGGAAACATGTCTTGTAAGTTTTTATTATTTTTATTGGCAATACACATTTTATTTTATACATAACATTAGAAATAAATAACTTATTATTTTATGGTACATAAAGAATATTTCTACTGTATTTTTGCATATAGAGAAATGAATAGTGTGAATTGCCTACATAAGTCGGCAATTATATTTAATATTTGTTCACTTCGTTGAGTTCGTTGCATCTATCTTTTATTTTATAGAAGAATAGTAAATGAAATAAAACTATTTTTTAAACACACATTTTTAACTTTGACTGAAAACTACTCGATTTTGCACATCTTCTTATTAATATTTCTTCCATTCCTACTTTCCTACTCTGGAAAGTGCGAACTTCATTTTCTTTTGTTACAGTGTACGGTGGAACTAATTTTAATTTAAGAACGCTGGTTAGTAATACTGTGATACACCAACGTTGATTTAAGCTATAAAATATTTTATTATACCTATACGTAAAGTTCAGCATGTATGTACCAAAAATTTATTTAAAGCGTGCGTAAGGGCGTATCTAGAATGTTGTAATCGGAGGAGGCGGAGGGGGTAGCTCGAGTCATCTGGGGGTCTCAAATCCAAAAAATGCAGATAACAACTTCTCACAATATCAAACCACATACTCCTTTTTCGGAATCTGGGGGTAAGATCAAGCCTATTGAGCTCATACATAGATACGCCTGCGTACGTAGAATTGAGATGAGATTTCTAATTCCTCACCTTCCTCAAAATATCTTCAGGTTGTATTTTTTAATAAATTGTAAGTTATTTTATAGTGTTAGTAGTGTAGTGTGCCATAAATGATACTTCTTAGAGTTACTGATTTATAATAATATTCTTGTAAACCTATAATATAATAAAATAAGTTAATAAGCGAAATATTTTGTCTATTTATATTGTAACAGGCAAATTCGTACAGTTCTTCCGTGCTTTTGGATTTTACTTGAGTTCTTTCGTTGTAATGTGTATAAGCCTTGATCGGTACAAAGCGGTTGTCTATCCTCTCAAATTGCGATCGACAGATACATCCGCGAGATTAAAATGCTGCTGGATTCTTGCTGCTGTTTTTGCAACGCCTCAAGTAAATTAATTATGATGCATTTAATGATAAACCTTACCCTATATTCGATTTTATTACTCTTACACAGGGATGCAAATTTTGCCGTTTTTCCTCAACTGTTCCTAATATTAACTATCATCCTATTTCGCGTTTGGTTATTTTTAAGAACGTAATTTATTAATCAAAAAACAATAATTTGGCTAAAATCTTCTATTGATTTTTCAATTATTTTAACTTTAGGAAATTTACTTTCTACACTTTAAGTTGAAAAATGTGTAAAATATGAAAATTGGTTAAAATATTGGTTAGAACATAATTAGTATGAAAAAGCCATAACCCCTGTACGAATTGCTTAAAATGGTCGCATATTGAGATATATTTTGTTAGCGGTGAAAAATACAATTTGCAGTGCAACATCGCCCGCGATTTCGTACGATTTCACAGAATTTCGTACCATTTCGTACGATATCACAGAATTTCATACCATTTCGTACGATTTCACAGAATTTCATACTATTTCGTACGATATCACAGAATTTCGTACCATTTCGTACGATTTCACAGAATTTCGTACCATTTCGTACGATTTCACAGAATTTCGTACCATTTCGTACGATTTCACAGAATTTCGTACCATT
>JABASD010004171.1:0-16550 GCA_019776165.1 Pogonognathellus flavescens
ACAATCTCTTACGAGTATGCAAACACCAGATATCCTCAAACAGATCAACATTGGCCATTTTCAAGTGATAAGATCACTAAAGTGTAAATTCACTACTAGTGTAAGCAGTTTATTTTATAGGTACCACAAATTGTGAGCATTATTATGTTATTGTAGCTCTTTTGCATCTTATACTGTTGCCATTTGAATAAAGAAAAGAATATACAGAGCCTGTTGCAATATTCTCAAACCGGCTATACGTACGCGTACGGCTATACTATAGAGAGTAGAGTAGGGAGTTAGTCGAGTCTTTCTGCTTTCTGCACTTATGAATTAAGTTGCAAATATTCTGCGCATCAGATGTAGCACCACCACCACGAGCCTATAGGCACATATAAAAGTGGTTGCATATTATTCGCATGGCCTAAAATAGTTATATAGTTGTGTCATCATGAGATAACCTGTAGTACGATATTGTACTCCTGCCAATGTTTCTCTCTTCTTTGGCAAATCAAATCAAAATTGCATTTCCTTAATCCTACGGAGTTCAACAGCCGTTTATCCGTCATGTTCACCAGGAGAGCACGACAGTTGTGCAAAGGGGAGTGCGATTAATTATCCATTGGCATTCACTTAAGTCTCAGTCAGAAGACTACCTTTAAATTATGGATTTCTCCTAAAGGCAGCCAGCTTAATGTGCTCAAACATCTCAATTCCCCGTACACGTTCACATACTGGTACTTTTAGGTGTATACAATGACGCACACTGCATATTATGTCATGTCAGTACATCTATATATTTATCCTACACTCCTACTACAATTTAATGCAGTTATTCTTTGACTCTAGATATGTAGTACTTACTGTGCTACTCTGCTGCTCCTATACATCACACAGCATCATTAATCGTTTATAAGATTTCGTCGTCGTGTAGATTGTCTTTTTGTCGGACGAAAGCTTTTATTGTACAGTAATCCGGTAGTACCTATACTACTGCACTACACTTTCTGGTTGCCAATGCATTAAAAGCACAGCTTACCTTGACGAAACTACGAGTGAATACTCGACTAATCCTTTGCATTGTTGTAAATTGAAGAGTAAGTAAGAATTGATTAAACTAGTATTCGGGTATAGGTAGAAGTCTGATTCTGTCAGTAGCACACGTATAAGGATTTTATTTAAGTGTGAGTATCTCATTACTGTATATAGACCTATATATAGTGTAGGGCAGTGCATTGCATTAATAAGTAAGTAGTATAGTAAATCTATACCATGTATTTACTACTACCTATGTATATCGGGTTTAAATTTGATAAGCACTTATTGCTTGTTGGTTTGGTAGGCATTGTGAGATGAGATGGTAAAAAGGAGCAGGTATAAGTTGTAGGTATGTGTGTTCGTTTTCCATTACATAGCTACCTGTCTCTCTGATTACCATAAGCTGTATGGAATCATTTCAATCTGAAACTCAATTTGCATTCAAACCAGAGAGTCAGAGAATCATAGTAGTAGTAGCATTATTATTGCAGGAAGAAGAGAAAACCAGACTTAGACTTGACTTTGCTGTTCTGCTGCTATTCAATAAAAGCAAAGTTCATTGGATTCATTGCTGTGTGTGCACTAGGAGGATTTTAAGTGTGTGTTCAAAGTATACTACGTGCAGAGTAATGTGTATGTCAAGCTAGCGAAAATATTTGACTTGTTTAACTTATTACCAACAGTAATACTATTGACTGTGACTGCACTATGCACACACGTACGTATAATATGTTCTCCTGTAGTACGCTATAATAAACTTAACCTTCATTTTAAACGGGCGATAGATACCATGCTGCCACAATGTTATGGTAAAAAGTTAAATGTATTTATTTACTATTGCATTTCCCTTATGTACATACGGATACCACTTACATGTAAAAGATACTACATCAAACAGCAGTATTTATTTTGCACGGTTCGAATTGCAATTTAAAAACACATGTGTCTACAATGGCAATTTGATATGGGCAAAGTATGCTCTGTGTTAAAGCATTATCCGATTACACACAAACGCATTTATTATACATGCACTTGTACAACAACACTAGTGCCAAAAGATTGAAGAGTTAGTTGACTAGGAAAATCATTAAAAAGCCTGTAGCAAAACAGATGTGATCTTTCCTGTATTGCAAACTTGTATTAGTAAACTGCCTCTTCCTCATCATCACTATTGAGATACACCACAAAGTATTAAGAATATTCCTATAATATGTACTCTCTATGTGTATAAACCTTTTAATGCTCTTATTGTACCCTTTAGACATACAGTGAGTATTGGACAGAACATACAATGAGTGGTAGAACAATAACAAAAAAGAAGAATCAAACATCAAAGGTTCGTTAGCGCAGAATGTCTTTGAACAGAAAGAAGTTGAGAAAAAGAAGACGAAGAAGAAGAATAATTCAAATCAAATGTTTTGGTCTTTACAACTGATGAAACGCAGTGATGTTGAATAGAGGAGGAATAATCTTCTACTTATTTTTCTTAAGGAACTTGCTAAATGCCTTAAATTATGTTATGTTGTGGTTGACCATAGTGTGTGAATGAATAGCATGATTAAGAAATGAAGGGAGCGCTGCTAAACAAAGGGCGTATTTAATGAATACATTATAAGCTTTTCATTCAGTTCTGTCTTAGATTCTTCTGTGTAGGTAACTAAAGTAAGGTAAAAGGCAATTTGCTAGTACTGTACTGTAAAAATGTTAAGCACTTGGTATTTATCTGTAGATAATGATGATAAAGGCAGAGTGGATCTTAATTCTTAGCCCTGTTCTTTTACTTATGGTTATGAGCGATTATCATAAATGTTAATGATAGGTGAGTAGAGTAGGTAAGTTATGCAGATAACAATTTATGAGATATGGGAGTTTTCCAAGTGTTCGATATATTACATAAGGGAATATTATGCATGTTATAAAGTGATGGGAAATACAACTTTTATTGTTCAGTTGACCTTTCATATGTAATAATATTATTATTGTAACCCGTGGGTGAGGAGATGCTAGTAGATACTACTTGATTATAAAATGTACTTTGTCAAAAGTATTTTATCAAAAAATCATCCTTATTATTAAAGAACTTACCTATAAGCTCAAAAACAATTAATTCCAAACATGCAATAGAAAAATGTAGCGAAACTCTCTCAAGAGTTACGTCATTTAAAATTCAGTGTCTGAACCAAACGGCGAGACTGTGAGAAGACTTGTTGTGCAAATCAATATTGGGCAGACTGTTTGGTGCGTTGATTATTTTCAGTGTATATTTATACCGTAGGTGAATGGCAGACTTCATGTTGGAGAATGAGAATCGTATGCATTACATTATTACATTCTCAAGCGAAGAAATTTTAGTAACGTAACATGAAATGACTTTTGTTGACATGACGGATGACATGATACGACGTAATTTGCATTGATCGACGGGTTTCACTTTTCATGAAGAAAAAAATACAAAGATAACATGAAAATTTCATGTCTGTTTATATGAATGTGTGTGTTACTAGTGTAACTGTGTATATAGAACAGATAGAGCTGCGATAGCTATGGATTACATTGTAGTACGGACGAGAATAATATTATTAATCGTTTGTAGCAGAGCAGATCCATTATCAAAAGTAAAAAAATTGAATCATGCAATGAATGAAATTAGTTTCACGTGATATTCAAGTACCTTATTAGGTATAGGCAGATATAGAGAGACGTTGACAAAGTTACATGGAAATCCCATGTGTATAGCCATACACAGAGATTTGGTTTAATTGAAAAGAACATTGTAACGCCATTATGTTCTGCTAGGTTGCTTCGATTATGACTTTTAATTGATTTAAGCACAATTGTGTGTTGAGAGAAATAAATTGCTATACACTGCAGATGAATTTGTAGATAAATGCCACCGTGAACGTGTAGAGTGCATATCATGAATATTCTTAAAAATGGTCAGCATTTATTTGATCATGCAGCAGCAGAGTATAAGATTAGTTGACACTGTCCGGTCACGTTCTCTCATCGTTTATGTACAGTTTTACGCATTCTTACTTACTTCGTGCAGCTTTACTTACTATAACTATAACAGCAGTCATAATCTCAAAGCATAAAGAACAGAAATTACTACAAACATGTTTGAGGAGAGAAAAGACAGGTCGCATTGTTACATTCAATAAAGTTAAATGGCCTGTTATGGCTATGTACTACTGGCTGCTGCGCTTAGAACAAAAGCAAAAATGTTTACACAACCTGACTGACCCCGGCAGTTTGCTAAAGGTGAGTTCTTCTACTCTCATGATCGCATATCATTATCAGAACGTATGAATGAACAAATAACAGAAAAGAAAGGATAAGTGAGGTGAGGTCAGGGCAGATGGAATCAGATTATTTGTTAACTTAAATACTACTACTACTGTAATGTTCCTAGTGGTAGAACGAAATTTCCCGTTTAATCTGCGATTCAAATGTCACTGTTGACAAGAAGGCGGAATTTGGTCCTCTGAACTTTCAGGACTGCTATTTACAAATTACAATCAAGTATAGCAGCATAACACGCTCCTATTATTATTATTTAATTTGCTCTTTGCTACAAATCATATTAGTCACATTCACAAGAAAACTTTCTTTTGAGATATTTGATACGTGAAGGATATATTAGTTTCTTTATTGTCTTTTGTTTACGTAAAAGATTTATTTTCATCATAAATTGAAAGGGAAAATATCATTTAAAACTTTTATTATTGTGCTAAACGTATCGCACATCGATCTAAAGTTATGAATGATACCTCTATTGTAGTACCTCTACACAACTTTATACAACCTGCGTGACAAAATAAAACATGAGAAATGATTTGATGGATAACCAGATAAATGAACTGATGAACAGTGCGTATTGCTAATGTGTATGTGTATCTTAAGATGTAATCACGAGCCATAAATCAACTAACAAATAAAATTTATTCATGAGCCTACACGGTTGACAAGTGTATTGCCTATATAAAACTACTTTATTTTATTTTACAATGTAAAGTTTGTCGACCTATTCGTCAACCTTATCACGTAGAAAAACTTAAACAGGTGACTGTTTAATATTAATACTAAAAATCGGGAATGGTGTGACTTGCTTCATTAGTGAGATAAGTCTAGTCAGGGTAGCTTTAGCTCTGTAGGTTGTTCATATATACCTAGTCACTTTGGTCCCCAGAGGAATTTCATGTAGGAATGCGGAATTGAACGTGCTTTGTGAATGTGATATATTGCTAATTACCACTTCATCATAAATGACGCTGCAAACAGTTTTCTCACAGTACTGCGTTTATTTGTATAAAACAGTAATGACAGGTTAATATAGGGTGAGGATTTCTTCATACAGAGAGTCAAATCTTTTCTTCAGTAAATATTTTGCTTAATAGTTTTTTAATTTTATGTAAAATCCGGACACATAATTTTTTTCTCGACAAAATTATAATTATTACAGATCTTCGACAGGTGCAATAGGGTTAACTAAGTTCACTTTAACAAATTGCAATCTTGTAATCGCAAATCACACAGATTATTATTTGGAATTGTTTTTAGCTAACATGCTAACTACTTTGCAGGAATTAGTGCGAATTAGAATGCGTTGGCAAATAATGATATAATTAGGACTGATAGAGATTAGATTGTATATTTACTGTTCTAAACCAAATTACAGTAGCATAAGTGCCTGTGTACAGATATACACAATTAATTTCTGAGAAACTCGGTGACTCTACTTGAATTTACACAGGTAATTAAAAACTGCTCTAGTATGTGTTCTATTTTCAGATAGCATGACCCTTTGCAAACATTCGTATCCCATGAAGCAAGGCATCGATCACGTATTCTCACGCAGTTGTAAGTCGAAAATTATGTCTCTTGGTAAAAGGTAACATAAGTGAACAATCTCTTCCCACGACGATGAACATCAACTGATTCCCTTATACTCATCTCATTTACTCGTCATAGGAATATACCTACCTACGTGGAGTATAAACTGTTTATAATAATGTAGCTACACATGTAAGTACTTTTCAGAGCTCACGTAATGCAATAATAATCCACAGAAGCCCATTACGTTTGTGCTTAGTTGAGTCAAAGTTAAAATACCGAAAACTGCTGTCAGTGTAATAAATACACTCAATTTTAACTACTGATGTATCTGTATACAAGTATTTACAACTACAACACGAACTCAGAAGAGAGATATAGTTATACCTGACACTGGGAACGGAGAACACAAGTGTGGAGCTAATAAAAGAAGTGAATGGTTATTGCCACTAAACTGCCAAAGCTGTATATAAAATAAAACGTCAGTTTATAGTACGAGTACAGTACATGTGTGTACTTCACATAAACTATTTCTCGTGGATTGAATTGTACTAATGTACTGCCTGTTAGTATCCAAGTTGCAATTTTCTTTTATCATCTCTTTCGAATTCCGTATTGGCTTGGTTGGACTTGTCGTAATCTGCCAGCTTCTCGTCGTTAGCTTTGGCTTTGAGCTCTTCCGTGGTATTACCACTTGCGAACTTAAATGTTCCCATATCTATCCCTCTTTAGATATAGGCATTGTAATGTAAAACGTACTTTGTGTGTATATTTTGCAGGATATGCTTATATTATGTACAGATAGTAATAATATTATATTATATAGTTTATATCTATATACTTGTGCAACTTACACTAAACTCTAAGGGTATTAATGACAGCACTCCATAATTTAATACTAAAAGGATGTGGTTATACTAGCATATTATGATACTTGTATGTATGTAAAAGTATATATGTGAGTTAAGGTAAGTTGGAATTGGAATTAGGTAGATACTTTACAATTTTTGTGGATAACAAGTCATCTTTATAGTTTTAAGCCGGTCGAAAGACTCTAAGCACGTTTTTCCCATAGCTTCTTAAAAATGACTGAGTATTTTTATACAAATGCTGAATAGAGTTGCATGCAATGAATGCCTGATAAGAAACTTTGTCTAAATAAAGGCAAAACTTTACGTTGTTGGCTTGAAAGAAAAACTCTTTTCTTCTCGCTCTTATTTTTAAGTACGGAAAAATGATAACTAAAGCGAACTCGTTAAGTAGTAAGTGCTGCTATAGAACTACTGCCAGTCTAATATCAGTAAGTGTTTACAAATAATAATACTTTTTTGCTATTCATGCGTTTTCGTATCTGTATATGTACGGACACTTTAATATATAACATACATCAATTTCCTATACTAGTAGTGGGATGTTATATAGAGACAGTACTAGTACTTCTACGGCATTATGAAAAGAAAGAGTTATTAAAACGCATGCAGTAGTAGATAGTGAACACTTGGATTTTAGTGCAAGTAGCCGAAAATGCAAACAATTTTCTAAACGTGATGAATAATTGGAAAAAAGAAAATGTTCTGTAGTAGATGATGAAAAAGTATTTAGATTTTCTTCTTGTGATTACATTGTACTTGGACGATGGAAAGTGTTTCTTTGGTTGAGCCCAGTTTCAACATTGAATTGCAAGGTAATGTAGGAGTGTAATGTAATGTAATACATACTACAACAGAGACTCTGCATTCACTCACTCTACTTTATTTATGACCCAAAAATACTATTCGGCTAAATAGCGCAGTTTAGTTTAATCTTCTTATCTCTGGGTGGTCACTTATGCTTTTGTTGTGAGAGTTGTTCCAATTCCTTCCTATTTTCTAGCAGCAAATGGCCACTGTTAGTAATATATGAACTTCATGCGTACAATTGTTACTTCCTATAATAATTGAAATCCTTGCAATGTCCTCCTATACTACAGTGATATGAATACTGTGCACTTTTAAGATTCATTATCGATTTCTCAGAAATTAAACCCAGATTTTAACAACTAAAAATAGAATAAGTAATTTAATATACTCTGTACAACCTTGCTATGTGTTTTGTACTGCCCTGTCACTCTTTACGATGGTTCTTGTACGATGGTTGTTACATGTATAGCGATCGTTACTGTTTATAGTATGCAATTTCTTTTTTGCAGGCCAAACGACAAATTGGACACCTACATTAAAGGAATATCCCTGTATTAAATTGAGATTTGTTGTGGTGAATCATAAATCAAATGTCAACTTCTTGAAATCGTGTATACATTATTGACGCGACCGTTCATTATCCTCATGTATACTTTAGACTTTTAGACCGTGTAGACGCTGTCATTATTACGGTAATTATTTTCTACTTAACATAACCTGCAGATTCGTCTTACATTCCAAACAATGATTGCAATACGGTGTGTTGAAAACCAATTATTTGTTTGCCATTAGCTAGTACAAGGAGCCAAGAAGTGTCTTGCGACAGACAGTAAGAAATTTGCTTCATTTCTTACCGTAAGCACACCTTGAGATTTCTATTGTTTAAATTTTAAGTAATAAGTTTATAGGGAAGTGCAGATAAAATTCTTTAGCAATTAATCGGCATTATCACAAGCAACGTAATATTCTTCAGGTTTCAGAAAAATTAATGAAAAATGTTTGTAGGTAAATTACCTACCGCATTATGCAGAGTATCCGGTATAAGCTAAGCACATACCTAACTTAATGAATCGTGATAGTGTTTTTTATATCGGAAGTAATATGTGGTTAATTAATTTCCACAAACTTAAAGGGATAATTACGACAACCATTCATAAACCACTAGATATATTATTTCATGTATAATATTGAACATTAGTGCATTTCAGGTTAGAAATTACGCTTAGTATTATGTACATTACATTTTACACATGCAAACACAACATTTAAGCACTGAGCCATTTAGAGAACCATTTACCTGATAATTGAAATTTCGGTAAAAAATATGAAATTACAATACAAATAAAATATAGTGTCAAAACGACAACCCAGTATTGAATTTATGGGTACTTTTATCATAAAGTATTCTAAATTCAAAAAAATCTTACCAGTTAGTTGAAGTTGGATGGAGATTGGAATCTCACATGGAAAAATGCACTCTCATCCCCTGAAGGTATTCAACTCGTACTCGTTTCGAACATGAATCCAATCAGTTCCACTACAGGAAAAGTTTCAGTTTTCTATATGTTATAGTTTAAGCACTTGTACGATTGTAGAAAGAACTATGCACTACTAATAGTACATTTATCTGTTGGCACATGAAATTTCGTATTGTCATTTGCTAACCAGGTGCTTGTCATATTTTATTATTATTATTATTTGTACTAAACTTCCTGACAGTATAATTCCACCTTCTATCGTAGGAAAGCAAGCACAGCACAGAAGTACTCTACATTATTAGAGTCTGAACAGGAGGAAAGTTATAATTAAATTGTTCATTTAACACATTCAACACGTTTGTTCAAGTGAGGACGACGAATTACTCAACTACGAGTTATTAGATCAACACACTGTCAGAACTGACTAATAGGGACTTTTACTTGTTCTGCAATTAATGCTCTTAATAAGATTCCAATTAAGTTTCATTTTCGTAACCAAAGAGCAGAGAGAGAGAGAGAGAAACAGAATTAATACAATTTCCTATGAATATATACAAGGAGAATTCTCTTTCTTAGAGTGTAGAGTGAGTAGGTACTTACTATTCTTAAAATATAAAGCCTTTGTATTTACCATGTGAATGGGTCCAGTTAAGGAGATTAAAAAAGGCAGAGCACACAATGCAATACAATGCGACAATGCACTTTAACAGAAACAACAGAACAAACCAGAGATACCAGAAACACAAGATACGACAACGACGTCTGTATCAGTTGGCAACTATCAGGCAAGTGAACGTGGACTTGATGCTAAAGTTAATTCATGATGTTCGCTAGTGTTGTGTTTTATGTACGTACTACTATACAATGCATACGTATATATAATGGAGTAGTAGTAGAGTGGCAGAATAATACTTACAACTTTGCAATCCCGTGTATGTGTAAGAAATTGCCTTCTTAGAGAACATAAACTATGCGTATGTGTTCATGTACCTCTTTTTTGCTACCAAGGAAGGATAGGGTTAATTTTCCTTGTGGCAAGTATCTGTACGTTTACGTATAGTATTGTAGAATTTATACTACTGGCACTTGCATAGCTTAGTTAGTTGTTCTACCAACTTACGACTTGCATTTGTATTTTCTACGTTTCAACAGTCTCAAGTCAATATATTGCTTACAATGTACCGTAATCCAATGTGTATCTGTATACACATATATTAGTAGTATACCTACTACTAGTATCTATACAAAATTACAATGCTGACAATTCTTATCTGTTCTTATGCACTGTGTATGTAGATCTATGTACTTACTGCAAAATAATACTAACACAAACATGAGATAAAACCAGAGTGCTTTTTGCTCGAATTTAATTTGTATGTACATTTGTGTGAAGTGCAGAAACAGATGCAGTACATAAATTTCCAGTTTTGCTTTGATTTACTCACAAAGTGTAGAGGCAAAGAGAATATTGGATAACTTGCTTTGTTGTGCTGCTACAGGCATAAACAGAAATTACTATTCATAATTTCAAGATTGAATCGCTTGTTAATGTTTGGTTTTTGATATAGTAGAGCATATTGCATTACATTAGAATCTCCGCCTTCTTTAAAGTTGATACATAAAATATTGTTTCGTCTTGTTGTAATTATCATATGAAATTACTTGTTTGGGTAAATGGATTCCTTGACGTGGTGGATTAAAGCAAAAGAACAATTTCTAGCACGTTTTCTTAGTTTGCTGCGTAGGCTGAGAGTGAGTTGTACTTATTATATATATTCTGTTGTTGTAATGTAATAGAAGTAAGCAATGTAATGACAGCTGCACAACCATGTCCCATATTTTACCAAAGAAATTTGAGATTATTATTGTCCTATGTGTGCAACAACAATATGCTTCCTATACTTACAGTGAAACAATAAAAGTCTGTTTCGATTTGTTGTCTACCTGTAATGTAAGTTGTAAGCATTTTATGACTGTATATGCACAGAGACGAGGATCTTGCCTTGCAATTTTGCTCAAAAGTAGAATTAGCGATAGCAATAGTGGGCTCACATTATAATTAGAACTTAAAACTGCTTTGCTAGGTACTTTGTTGGTTATATGCTTGCACACAACATATTGCAGACACATACAAGTTAGTTTGCGTTATTTTTGTGGTAATGGAATTGGAATGAATGCATGAAAGTCAAGATGGAGGTAATGATAAAAAACGTTCGACTGTACTAGTGTAAAAATGTATTTATTAGGATAGTTTGCCGTGCGGTACTTATCAGCATTTAACGTATGCTTTGTATGATAATATTGAGCCGCTCTACCTGTTCGTGTAGGCTCTTAAGTTTTACTTGCAATCTTAATGTTTATAAAAATAATATCGTGACTTTACTTAAACCTTCAGTGGAATGTTAAGTTGAGCGCACAAAAAATTACATTTTCCAAACAAGCTTAGATTTTGGATGAATGTCAAAACTGTTCCTTTCTAGATTACATACTCTGTCTGTGCGATCAGAATTTTTGCCTTCTGTAACTTCACTTTTTCCATGCACTGAGTTTTAAGTACAGTATATCTAGACTAGTGCGACATAATAGCACACGAGTCTTTAGATATTTATTTACTTATTAGGAAACAGATTCAATAACAACGAAATTCAATAAAATTTGATTATTTTTACTCTCACACATGTAGTTTGAATCTGCAAATTAAAATTTGCTCTGTAAATCTAAAAATTGTAGCCTTAGGTTTTCAGATAACTCATCAGCCCACTCAAATCTGTCTAAAAATCCTCTTTCCTGTTCTGTGTGATTAACTTATCACTGATTTCTCTACAGTGACGTTTAGAAACAGTTTCACTTTCACGGATGACATTCTAGGTGATGTAAATTAAATTTTATTAGCCATCCATAACCTACTAAACTTTACACTGAGGTCTAAAGGTCTAATTGATATAAAAAGTCAATGTAAAGTCATGCACTTATTGATTTTTTAAGAATTATTAATCCTCAACACCTAAGCTTTGACTAAATTGGCCAACTTATTGTTTTCACTTACACATTTGCCATCCTATTAAGGACATTTGGCATTTGAAACTGCTCATCTCGTTAGCTGCCTGACATACAGATTTTAAATTCCAATCTTATCTCCAAGACGCACTCATAAACCCTTTTCGACAAGTCTAAAAGTTTCCATCTCGTTGGGTAACTTTTTTTGTCTGTCGCAATTAAACTGTATTGACATTTACACGAAGCCACCGCAGCAATGCACACAAACATTTAAACATATGTAAATCTTTGTTTTGACTGACGAGCACAGGTAAATGCAAAAAGAAGTTTCAATTCTCAATCCGTCTTAATAAGGTACTGATATATGTGTAAGTATATATGTAGTTCAAAATCTACATGAAAAAATACAGAACTAGGCTGTCTGTTCATATCTTAAGCTGTAGGTACCTTTTACCTTCATCATTATCCTCATGTCTTCTTAAGTTGTATATTTTCTGACTCATTGCCATTTAGGGGGTGGTAGCTATATAATGTTGTCTTTTATGATAGAAACAGGGCCTAGTTTTTATTCTCTCTCATAAATAAGTCTACTTATGTTAGTACGATGACTATGACTAAAAGCAAAAGTCTAAAGAGTGCACACCTTGACGATAACCTTTGTACGCATTGAAACACAAACAAGTCCTCATTACCATTCTTTAATCAATATCCAAATGAACCGAACGAATTCCGTCGTGCAAATAACTCTGCCACTAATGGCAAATATTGATGTTGTATTCAAGTTGGTTGAAAACGAAATGGAAACATTCAAATCAGGTTTAGACACAATAATAATCATAACTTTAATAGCATTTCCATACGTACCCTACAATAATAATGAGGGTTGCGACTGTGGTACTACAAGTACAGCGAATAAAACACCATAGAGCTGAAGTGCGTACGTCTCAACATACGTAGAAAAGTGTTTCTCTTAATATTCTTTTGATTCGTACATCTATTTAGTTGATTCCATCATGTCAAACACCCAACAGTGCTTTGACTTTATTGTCTTTGCAAACTGCACCAAGCGAGCCATTAAACTTTTACATCTTTACATTACAAGATAACTTATGGCCACTGGTGCTCCTGCTGCAGGGAAACTAAGTTGAATTTTAAATTCAGTTCAGCTCTTGGGCTTTCTATAAAAGGTGTCAATACTAGATTGACTTGTTCTATCAA
This sequence comes from Pogonognathellus flavescens, assembly GCA_019776165.1. Lineage (NCBI taxonomy): Eukaryota > Metazoa > Arthropoda > Collembola > Entomobryomorpha > Tomoceridae > Pogonognathellus > Pogonognathellus flavescens. Next base: position 13,223 of record JABASD010004171.1, read on the forward strand.
CAAAGCCATCGAGCATTTTGAAGATACCCACTTACGTCTATTGGCTCTTATTACGACTCCAACTGCGTCAAGTGCGATGTTTAATGTTTACCAATCCCATTGTTCGTCAACTACATCCAATACAATTACAAGCGCTGATTGATTGATAAAATGATGTTAGAGACGCCGCGATACGAATGATATGTGCTATTATAGTAGCAGGCATTCTAAACATATCCATTAATTAACATGCAAATAAAAAATTAGCTACCTAAATAACAATGCATAGTAGGATTGTAATAATAATATAATGTAATTGCATCTTGTAGTATGGCTGCAATGTAACGTGAAACGTGTGTAAATAATATTTTCCTTTCCAAATCATTACAATAATAATATCGCCTTATTTAACCAGTAGCAAACGCTGCGCTGATAGCAATCAAGACACTTGATCACATTTCGTTTTTCTTTTGCATTGAGATATAATACTAATATCATTCCATGAACAGACATCTTGATAACCAAAATGAAAAACGCTCTACATTTTATTTACAACGCGTTTTAGAATATAATATTATCATACATTTGACTTTCTGTGAGACAACCACTAAAGAAGGGAGCTACTACTATTTAAGTAAGTTAACAATAAAGGACGAAGATTGCAAAGAGAGAAAGAGAGAACGTTAAATATTTGAATGAAAGTTTTTAGTGTGTGTGTGTGAGAGAGTGTACATATCGTCAATCAAGATACTCTTTGTTTCCTCATTCTACAACTTGCATTCATCATTATGAAATTTTACTAGATGGAATTTTGTCAGGGAGCAATTTTGGAACTAGTAGTAATAACAACATTGTTCTTTCAGTTCTTATTTTATTCCTCATGTACAGAGACAGAGACATATAGACAAAGAATTGCCTTTGTGTCCTTTGTCATTGGGCTGTTGGTGTTTTTAAAGGAATTCTTCAAGCTCCAGTTACGGTATTCTCACGCATGTTATTCTTTACGTGCACGTACAGATTTAAAGGGTGTTGCATTCTATGGTGACAGTTACTTGGCTTCTGAAAAAACTAAATAAATGACAGACTGACTTGTTTTAAAGTTAGAAAGATGTGTATTTAATCTGTGGGCTCTGGCTTGCTTCATCTTATTTCAGTTTGTATTTTTATCTTAAAGACTTGTACTGTCTTCACTATATGGGACTGTTGCTACATCAAATAGCAGTTCTTGCAATCGCTAATATGCTTTGCTGTAGGCGTAAGTTGTTTTTTGCTTGTGGAGAGAATGACTCCATTTCCCTTGACTATACTCTACTCCCCATCTTTGTGTACATAATGCGAGAGTAGCTAAATAAGACGGAGTGTGCATGTGCGTGGATGGAAACTTGTCCGAGAGGCACGTACGATCTGTCATCTTCTCTATAATCTGCACTTTGTAAAAGAAATTCGGTATTATTTACCATCTTTCACATCTTTCCGTTGGTTCATATTATGTGTTCTTTTATAAATCTAACCTACTAAATGGGATTTCGGATTGTATTACAGGCACGAGCCGTATAAAATAGGTACCACGTAGTAAATACTATGTTGGTAAGCATATCTGTCACGTATGCAGCCCCGACGTGGGGCAATTCTTACCTACTTTTAATATTGTTCTGTATACAAAATTATTTGCCTCATCTTATATTAATTATGATAAGGTTAGTATGTGCAAAATTCTTTCGATTTCGAAATGTCTTTAAGCTTTACTAATTATTGTATACTGAATGATCATGATATTACATACATATTACACTGAGTGACAGAATCATCATAATTCACCAAGCAGAATTAATTTTTACTGATTGTGAGACCAATAGTTAGAAATACCTTGAAATTGTTTCAAGCCATTATATTTGAAGTGTATCATCAAAATAATATTTAATATATATAAATTCAGGTGTTTTAAATTTATTACAATCGACTAATTTACAATTTAATCTTGAAACGATTTGTGATATTTTATTGTATTCTAGATAGTAGATAGTGAAGAAATGAATAAACTACAGTGTGATGCACGTATATCTTTAAGTGTAGAATTGATTCGTTCAATTAATTGCATTAAAGATTCTGAATATTTTTTACTATACCTACAACCTACATCTTTACTAGATGCAAGCAGTAATTTGCTTCCAATGACATACGCATACATATCTGACTTTAGCGAATGTAAACGAAAATCTGTGTCACTAATTAGTTCATCACAATAAAATTCTTTCGATTCACATGCAATTGAGAAATGTTTTTAAGCTTTGCTAATTACTGTGAACTAAGTGGTGCAAATTAGCTGTACTATTATGTTTTGATTATGGTACAACTAAAAACCAGGAGCCAATTTCGTTTAGACTTGTAATTGAGGTGTAAACTTGAAAAGTTTGGCCAACCACTTCATTTACGTTTTCAAAGTACTTTAATTTCTCAGTGTTTTTGTTCACATTTTCCACACTACTTATATTTTCATTGTCTGCACGCAAATCTTGAGGTAATCGTACTAGACATGACCACTAAAGTTTTGTCTCGAGAGTCATTCACTTTAAGAGTTGTACCCTGCACATAAACACTTGCGTATTAACATACTGCATGAAAATTATGCGTTTACTTTAATGTTAGCCAGCACACTATTTGTTGTATGAAACTGTACTCGGAAAAAAGTACCTTCATACAAATGTACTTTGGTACATCATACACCTATTATCTGCAATTTCACAGAATAACACAGTAATCACCGCAATTATAATTTTCAAGTTCAAGCCAGTACCTCAACTTTCATTCTGTAATACAGAACAAGTGCTATATTATGATAATATTATTGTTTCTTTCTCGTTACAATTTGCATAAACAATTTAAAAATCTTACTCCATTTTATTCGATGAAGAAACGAAACATTCGCCATATTTTTATTACCATGAGTTAGGTAAATATCATTAAAAGACGAAAGTGAAGATGAAATGTTTCCTAATTTATGTAGCTGTTTGTTGTAGCATTTAAAGCAAGTAGGCAGTTGATAATTACTTTTGAAAACATGTGCCTTTATTCTGCCTTGCTAACTAACGTTATATCATAAGTAGAAACAATAGAAATGAAATGACAAGTTACCAGAAGGAGGAAGAATTAAAAATTTCCTTTTTACGCTACCCTTTTGGTTTTTACGGACACAATTTAATTTTATAGCACTTGCTTCATAATATTACTAGAACATTTTACATTTTATTTATTCATCCAAACAATATAAAGGTCTGGGTCTTATCAAATTTGGATGGGAAGCCTTCATACAACAAGCGTGTATTACTCAAAAGCTCTTAAAAGGAAATAA
>JABASD010004172.1:0-16548 GCA_019776165.1 Pogonognathellus flavescens
AATAAAAACGAAGAAAATTTACTTAGCGAAGAAGATGGTCATTTTTCACTTAATTTTCTTGTTACTGTACTCTTAATTGCTTTTAATTTTATTTTTTTTAATTAATTTTTAATTTAATGTATTGTTCAATTTTTGTAAAAATGTGGGGTGGGACTCCCTTCAAATGGGACTGGGATAATAAAAACAGGGAATTTCTTCACATTGACACAACCAAATGGAAATGTAAAATTGTGCCGTCGGTAAAATCTTAGCGGGGCGGTCGTAATTTTAAATTGTACTGCAAATCATAACCCATGCTTGCTGACAGATTAAACTTTAGTATTCGTGAAAATGTTCAACAATAAGAAGCATGCACAAAACCATGTATCTAAGTAAATGGAAAATAAAGTGAAGTAGAAATGAAATAAAAAGTAAATGACACGTTTTAATAATAAAACCGTAATTTTGATTTTATTTGACATTAAGTGTTGATTTTTGTTTGTTTCGGTTTAGTTCTAAGAAAATGTGAGCACCGTCTCCAAAGTCCCGATACATAGAGAATAAAAGAACCTTGCGATTTTTGCCTTGTATATGTATGAGTAGTTGCCAATTCTGAATTTCAATGGCAAGGAAACCTTTCTAACTTTCGAAAAGATTTTCCGCTCATCACTGGTGTGTTGGGGTCCTTCCGAATATCTCCATGACTCCAAGCAATCCAACGAAGTTTCATGTATTACTGAGCCCATTGCAAGGATCATCAACCATGCAATGGTGACAAACAGTGTAATGACAATCATGAGCAATGTTGTCATCAAACTCAAATGTTGGATTTGAGTCATAAGCACAAAGTTTGCGATGTATACAGTTCTTTTGCAAATATTTTGCCCCAACCAGAATGCGGTTGCAAACATGTCGTTGATCGATTGCAAAATAATGGCAATAGAATTTTTGACCAGAATAATGGATTTCAATTCTCTGATTTCGCAGGTTGATTTGTAGTCCAGTTTCCCAAAACTAAAAATAGTACAATGTGTAATCAAACGACATTATTTATTATCAAATAACCAAATAAGTTTACTCTAGAGGGAATATAGGCAACGCCAAATGAGGTTTCATCTTTACTGGTTTTGGCTGACGTACCATTGGGCTTAAAGCAATCAGTTTCTCACATTTCTCTCATTTATTATTTGCTCATATTTTACCTTAACTCTTTCAGAAAGAATTGTCCGTTCGAGCCAATAAGGATCACAGCGTCTAGAGCGCAATTTAGTGTGGTGAAAAAGGCGAATGAAAAATGAATGTAAATCAATGCAAAAGGCCAAATTTTGAAGAATTTTAGATCCTGTTTGTTCAACAATGATGTTACAAAGAAATGGTCGTCTGGAAGTATCAATATTCCGGAGCTAAATATGCCAGCACCAATGATCATTCCAACAAAAAGCAGAATCAGGAGAATTTCTGTGTTGCCCATCATGTCTCTGTATTTTGATCTGATATACAATTCTGAAATAAAAATAATGGGACGTAAAAACATAATGATTGTAATATTAAGTTTTATTTTTTGGAATAACATTATTCTTACTTCGGAAATTCATTGTCGTGATTGCGGCGCTGTTGACCGCAGAGATTGTTGAAATAACAATTAACATTCACAATAAAGAAATATATAGAAATAATACTTTAATAACCGTATCAAAATAAAAATATTACTTTTAACTTTCTAGTTGACTAAACTATCACATTTTGCTTTATTTTAATGTGACAATTATTCGTTCATTGAAATAACAATTAATATTCGTTGTTAAGAAAGTATTCAGCAAATCCCGCCAGCCTATTTAAATACGGCATAAAAAAGGTGTTTCTTATAGCTGCTCACCCTTTGATCTCGACTCTTTTCAAAGTCATTGAAAAATAATGGCGTTTAGGATCCGAACATTTCCCTTCCGGTTGTACTTTTCTGTACATCGGCTGCACAACGCTGCCATCTTTATTAAATTTCAGTCCTAAAAAACATCAATGTTTATTAATTATTTTGTAAAAAGCTAATAATGGTTTGTATTTGTAATTTATCTGCATACTTTGTACCATTACACGCAGTTCCCTCGCCGCTTTTATTTGTCCATAAGTTTGGATCTGACTACGAGTCTCAGTCTTCTGTACGACAACACCTGAATGGTCATTCTCGATTTTTGAATCTCCAATCTTAAAATCCTCATTCTGTTTTTGTAAATTCGAAAAATCTTCGTCGAACTTGAAATCCAAAAATTCGTCTGTATATTCATAATGATATTGAATATCTAGGTCTTCCTCTTTTAAGTCCTCCAAATTGTTTTTAATTATCAGTGGTTCGTGGTATTTGAAATCCATGACTACGTTTCACTGATATGTGATATCTGCAAAAAAAGAATCAAAATTATGTTTAAGAAGAGCAATCAAAATAGTAGGAAATCTTTGGTGTGAAGTTATACAGATCTAATTTAAATTTTTCATGATCATGTCTTTAGCAATCAGCATTGACTTGGCAATTTCTGAGATTTTGACTCGTTCATATCATATTTTGAGACAGCAATAATTTTAAGCACTTTTTAGACTTTTGCAACCTACTTACTGGGCTGACGACGTTTTTTTCTGTATTTTGACACACAAGTATGAAGTAAAAGATTAACACAGGTAATTTTTTATATTTTGCTGTAAAAAACGAGATTATTATTTGAAAACTTGAACGAAAAGCAAAGACTAACTGCCCATACCAATTTGTACTAAATTATTATAACCGCGAAACTGTACAAATAATGGAAATATAATAAATATTTGCTTTATGAATCACCCAGACGTCAAGTAATCAATAAATAATTGTTGAGTTACGGGTTAATAAATATAAAAATGTAACTACTTACACACACTACGCGTCGGAGTATAATATGTGACACCAATTTGATAAAGAACTAAATCGTAATACAATTTTCCACTAATTATTAACAAAAACGGAAATAAATTGACAAATAAATCCCGCAAAACTCATTTTACACCTCTACAACTTTTTCTCTAGAATATGTTATTATATTTTCGCTCCACATTGCCGCTGCTAAAGGTCCGTGGGGCACTCGGAGATTGAAACAATAGTATAAGAGTGAAATTGTCACACTGAGAATTATAACTTTCTCACTAAGCGCACTATTCCCAACAATTATTTATGAATGGCTAAAAGAAATATTAAAATTGCTTTTATCTACATTTAATTACAAAGGCACACTAACAATAATTAAATGTAGGCAAATTATTGTTTGTATACAGTTAGATGTTTATCGATCAGTTACTGCTACTCAGGCGCGTCACTAGAAATGCCATTTGGGGGGTGCCCTCACTTTCATTTCACTTGAGTAAAATTTAGGCTAAAATCGGCCAAAAACGGAATAAAATTACACGAAGCGCAAAAAGTTTGACTATTTTTGCATTTTTTGGGCCAATTTTTGCACTCCGTGACCCCCTACTGCCCTATATACGCCCTTGCATCTACTTTATTGATACATACTCACATTGGGACGACTGTGAAGGAAATGATTCGACAGAGCATATAGGCAGGAAGATGATTATATAAGAAAACATTGCAATCTGACTCTAAGGCGCTGCTTCCTATGACTGAAACATAATATTTAGACAAGTTAATATATATAAGTTTAATGTGAATCCAAGTTTTGCAGTACATATAGAGCGAATCTCTGATGTTCAATTTCGTAATACATCGTAAAAGTTATGATTTGTGAATTTATCCCGATAAGTCCGTGACAGCCCTATTAAGACGATTCAAGTTGTAATTTTTATTTTTGTCTATTCTTAATGTAATGCAGTTAATGTGCGAACTTGTGCATGCATATGTGCGCTGCTGTAATTTACTCGGAAAAGTAGGAGTTTCAATTGGTCTATTTTACAAAGTCGAAAATTGCAAAAAAAATCCCGACTGTTACGAAATGGAACAAAGATTACAAAGTTACGATACGTGGCAACTTGAATTCGCCCAAAGTATTATATTTAACACATTACCCAATATGACAAAAGGATCGACTACGACGCTGGTTATATTGGAATATAATTACGTTGAGGTACCGTGAACTTTATACGTATGCACAATTGTGCCGGTTTTGGATCCTATCGCACCTTATGTAACCTTGTTTCACATTTGTACATTCCTACAAATTACGTACAATTGAATGAACCTCCCCGTACTGAAATTTTTATTTAGTTAAATCCTACAGAATAAAGATTTGAAAGTGTAGGTTTGTCTAGATAATTATTATTAGCATTTCCAATGTAATTCAACAATTAATTTTGCTGAAATAAATATCAACCAGATATTTCTAGTCATACATTATTACATAATAAAATCATTATTTGACCTTTATTTTTATGTCCAAATATCATCACAATAACACGCGAGGCGTCTTGATCTTATCTTAACCTTCTCACATGTGCAACAGCACGAGACAATATTCTATACTTGTCATAGTTTCAATACTCGCATTAGAAATGTCCTCTTTTTATAGTGTATTACTCACTATTTAATGTCAATAGCCGCTGCTGGAAAAAACTTTTTCTTCCCGATATTCTAGAAAAATTTCTCGATAAATCTAAACCATTTCCTAATTTACTGGTCACAACATCCATTGGTAAAAATTTGTAAGCTATGTCTAACACAAATGTTTTTCCCTAATTTTTTTTCCTGTGTTGTAACAAGAAATTTCCCGTTATCATGGATCGCAGGATAGTGAGTTATTTCCACCACCGTCATTTTATATTTTTGCAATATGAAACACGTCAAGTAATAATTCATACAATGTTATATAATTTGTGACCAACACTTCCGTGCACAAACATGCTACAAGCATTATCCCATTATAATGTTATTAAGTTTACTTGCATCATCATTGATTAAGTTAAATGTTGTGCCTACTAAAACAATTATAACATTTACTTATGATTTAACATATGTAAATCCAAATAATTTAGACAGTAACATTGTCGCAAATCAGTTCGTAGTCCACCTCACCCCCTTTACCACGTAGTAGGTATAACATAACACTTTCTCATACCCGCCCTCCTTAATATGCAAACGTATATGTATATCGTCCCTTATTACTATCATATCACTCTGTTACCTTGAATCTAGTATATAATAACACATTCCTTAGCCAAACTATTCACTCGTATAAAATTAACATGAGTAATTGTTGCTCCCAATACAAGCGGATTGTGAGAGCGCCCAAATTGATGAACTACGGTGCACGTGCAAGTTTCACATTCCCACAGTACACAATTTATTATATTTGCATCACTCAACTGTGAGTGTATATGTTATTGTTATTTTTCTCAACTTCAGTACAAATAAAATTTAGTATTAAACAAAATCGAATGCCACACACTACCGCACTGTTCTAATAAACTATTTATCATCTGCACATTTGTTCCTTACAAACAGGATTTTGTCGAAAAGCGGGTAAATTTTATTTATTAAAGTACCTATCTAATATCTAAATATCGTAAGCAACAAAAGTTGATTCGTATTTTGAAATGATTTATATTAAAACCATTCCTTTAAAAATCGTATTTAAGGTATTGATGAATTAGGTAGTTTGAAAATGTTGAAAAATCTTCCCTGTGTAGTTTTGAAACCATAAATGTTTTACGTGTTTCTAATTATACTTGTTATTTCCTTCTGAACAAACAAAATGTTTTACCCGTGAGAAAGACTGCAAGTGTGGTTTGTTTTCGCGAGATACACGGAGATAAAATTCAGAGATCTGGCCTACAGGAACTTGACCATCTAAAATCATATTTTTTACAAATGCAATAATATTAAGGTTATTTGATGTAAATATTAGAGACATATTTATTAGTGTTTCCGGACAATTTATTTGTATTCCTTCCATAGGAGACAGTTAGATAACGCCAAGTATAGAAATTAAGTATTGCAGTGTCCATTAAAAATGCAATGTACAGCAATAAAGTGTCGCCTTATATTCATAACTTCCTTTTTTAATTACAGAGCATTTCAGAAACATGAGTACTTCAAAAATGTTTACTCCAGTTTCGTTTGGAGAATTTTCAATCAAGAACCGAATTATAATGGCAGCATTAACTCGTTGTCGAGCCACTGCTGACGGTGTACCAACTGATTTAATGGTGGAATATTACGGTCAAAGGGCTTCGGCAGGCATGATATTGACTGAGGCAACGGTGGTATCACCTCAGGGGAAAGGATATGCAAATGTCCCAGGGATTTATTCAAAAGAACAAGTGGAAGGTTGGAAAAAAGTGACAGACAAAGTTCACAGTTTGGGCGGAACGATTGTCTTACAACTCTGGCACGAAGGTCGAGTTGCTCACCCCCTGTTTTCTGGAGGCCTGGACCCTATTGCTCCTAGCGCAGTTAAACATTCCGGCCATTTACACCTACATCGACCTGAAACCGAATTTGTAGTTCCCCGCGCTATGACCAAGGAGGATATTGCAGAAACAATAAAATATTTCAAGACTGCAGCGGAAAATGCACAAAATGCTGGATTTGACGGAGTTGAAATTCATTCTGGCAATGGATATCTTCTAGACCAATTTCTCCAAACTTCAACTAATTTGAGAACCGATGAATACGGAGGATCTGTCGAAAATCGTACAAGATTCATTTTGGAAGTGACGGATGCGGTCATTTCTGTCTTGGGAAATGGAAGAGTAGGAGTTAATATTGCTCCGAGATGTGATTATAATGAAATGGGAGACATAAATCCAAAAGAAACATTTACACATCTTGCAGGTGAACTAGGAAAAAGAAAAATAGCTTTTTTATATTCAAGAGAACATATTGCAGACGACAGTATTGGAGCAGATCTGAAGAAAGCATTCGGGGGATTTTTTGTTGCTAACGAACGCCTAACTAAAGAGTCTGCCGAAAAACTGATAGAAGATGATAAAGCTGACGGTGTTTCTTTCGGAATGTTGTATATCTCCAATCCAGATTTAGTTAAAAGATTTGAATTGAATGCAGAGCTGAATGCAACAGTTCTGGAAACTATTTACACGCCTGACCATGTTGGATATACAGACTACCATTTCCTACAAAATTAATATAAAGCAGGATTATGATGCCCCTGTGGTTGTGTCATTTCGTTTCAGTGTTCAGTGATCTTTTATCTATGAATAAAAAACTCCTATGTAAACAATGTTATGAAATAAACTAACGAGATAACTGTAAAAAAACATTTAGATTATTAAACGGATCGTTGTTTTATTTTTTACCTAAAGAACATTGATACAAAATGTTTGACAAGTACATCTGATCTGTTTAGATTTGATCAGTTATTAAAGCATAATAAAATCTTCTTCAGAATTTTTAGTATAGCAGGTACGTAAGCATGTCTTCATTTGTTAGTACAACTTCAACTTTTGCTCTCTTTTGATTCAATATATTTGCCAAGGTTCCATTTCTTTCAGATGAAATTAAATGCCTCAATTTTAATCATCGAGTGGGTGACATCGACGAAATGGATGAACTTATTGGATGACCGGCAATTTCAAAATTTCAACTGTGCTCATCAGCAACTTTAATATTTGAAAGTTTGAACAGAGAATAGAACTTAAATATCAACGAAAATTAACTATACGAATCAAAAATGTATAGCTGTGTCATTGTTTTTTCCTTATGTTCATTTACTCAATTAATCTAACCGAATTATCAATACGTTATGGCATGGATCTCAACACTTTAGCAGACATGGAAATTAACTCTATATCAAGTCAAAAAATACAAATGTGCATGAGACAATTTTTAAGAATTTTGAATTTTTGCGCTGTTTTTAATTTTGTCCGTTGTTGTTGATGATTTTGATGAAATTCATTTTCTCCATTTCATCCATCCAACTATTGTGGGGCGGGGGTGGTCCGGAAGGTTCAATTCTTGGACCTGGGTTATTTCTACTACATTAGCGATCTAAAAATCGTAAAATCAGCAACCAGTTGACCTAATTGTTAATGATTTTGCCAACACTTTCACTCAGATTCTATGTCACAATTCGATATGTGGTGCAATGAGAACAGGTCAGCATTGGGATCAATGCCACTTTATAACTTTCAAAAAGACATGTTTGTAAATGAGTAGACCATCTTTGGACAGGATTGAATGGAATAACGAGACCATGACACGGGTTGAATTTATTAAATACTTGGGCGTTTATTTGGACTCGAACAATTATTTTTATCACTATATAGATTATGTCATTAAAAACATGTTTGTACGAGCGTAAAAATTGCAACTGTATAAGAGTCTCGTACCGGTAAAGATTATGCCAATAGTTTTTCGTGCAATAATCTATTCGATATTTAAATATGGCTTTATGATTTATTTAGCAACTTCACCTATCATCTTACAAAATTACATTCTGTATAGATGATTTTCTCCTTTATTAAGTATCGTAAGATACTTTGTGCGAATAGGTTGTGTGTCGGTCTGTCTGTACGTCTGTACATACGATAACTAAAGAACGGTTTGATATTGTGGCTTGAAATTTGCTGCACTTAATTTAGTGGTTCGAAGATGGGGTCAATCGGCCGACTCCTTCAGCAGAATATTCATATTTAAAGATGTATGTATTGCCGTCCCCAAAGATCTGGGTTAACTTGGATATCTGTACTTTTGGGTGGTCCAGAGTCCAGACACTCGGAGAAGGGTACCACCCAAGATTTCAGCGAGCCAAGTGAACGTACTTATTTGGGGACGGCAATACATATTGTGATTTAAAAGCAACAAATAGCTTTTTCCATCTATTTGGTAACTGCCCTATACATAATAGATTGGATAATTTGTTGGATAAATTGAATCATCATAAATTGTATAAAATTATAGATTCATCGAATTATGCAATAATTAATGAAATATTTATTTATCTAAAATCAGCTCTAGAGTTAATTAATTTTATTGACTTAAACACATAAAGCCTCATATAAAATATTAATTGTGGAAACCGATTGTATTCTATGGCTGGCCGAGAATATTAATAAACAATCTATTCTATTCTAATAATTAAATGAATTGTTTATTCATTTGCGAATTTAGTAAATCTGAAATAAAATGCAAAATTACTAGCCTTCAATGTTACATGACATTTTCATGAAGTAGAAGTCTTAGTTTGGAGGGGGTAAATGTTCCCACTGATTATTGAAGGATGTTGGAATGTCAACTTCACACATTTTGCATCATTATACCCTCTTTCTTGCAAGAAATTAGACCATGTTGTGAACCACGTCCATCTGGGTTGCCGAACAAAAAGATCGGGTGTGGGAACAAAAAAAGTTTGATGCATAGCTATTGGTTTTTTCTGCGCGACTAGTAACAATTTTTCATATTCTATTTTCTTCAATTCTTCTGTAGACCCCATTCTCACAGAAATCACATCAACGCAATCATTTCCGGGCCAATTTTCCTCATTCTTTTCCATTATGTCATAACTGGCTTCAAAATTCCAATTCCAAACCAAAGAGTGGAGTCCGTGGTGGGATGTCAAATAAGTCCGCGTCAATTCAAACAAATTCTTCCGCTCCGTCATTGTCAAAGAATCTTTTTCTCCAGAACTGTCATCTAAATTGATGATGGGGAAAACACCTTTGGTTTGAAATTCTTGCAGATAAGGGACAAATTTATCGATCATTTTTTTCAAGACTGTTTTCAATTCTATTCCGTCTGAAATAAAATCTCCTCGCCTTATCAAAGAAGAGAACACACTCCATGGATATTTCAAATCGTACAAAGTGCTGTTTAATTCCCACGTTATAAAAACCAAAGAGCCACGGCGCCAAATAGAACAGACATTTTCAGTAAATCGCTTCCAACGAGCCACATCATCGAAACCATCTGGTGTAGATAGAGCCACAATGCCTGGAGTCACTCCAGTAATTCCGTATAATTTTACACAGTGTTCGTCGACTTCACCCAAACTAATATCTATTCCAGAGATTGTGTTACTTGAAGCGGAGTAATTGTTTAGAAGTTTTAAAAGGTCTTCTTTTTTAGAAATAACTTTGATGAGTTCACTCAGTCTAGCATTCATCGGTTCTGTAATGTAAATCAATTTCAAATGTTGATTTAATAGATTCTTACTACTGTTTTTACTTATGTAGTTCAGTATTATATTATTATGTGAAAATTAAATGGGGCAACTGGAAGATATTAATTACCAATACTATTATTATCTTGCCAAACTAATCAAATACAGGCGCGTAACTAGGATTGCCATTTGGTAGGGTCACAAAAAGTTTGAGGAGGGGAGGGGGTCACAAAGGGTATAAAATTGCTTTTTTTGCGGCCTTCGGCTGCAATTAACCTATTTTTTAGCAATTAGAGGGGTACGGGTCACCCTAGGACCCACCTCTAGTTACGCCCTTGTCAAATATAGCATAAAAATAATTAGAAAAACATAATGAATGAACAAATTAGATACATTCGGTTCCCTTTAAGGCGGATTCACACCGCAGTCCTTAACCAACTAGTTTCAGACAGTTTGTCTAATGCCAAAGTGTGTGATACAAAAACGTAACAAACAGCTGCAAGTATTTCCACCGAAAATGTTAAGTTTGGGAAGAATTGGAGTGAACATAAACTTGCAAAGCAATACTACATATGGATTGTACAATTTTTGGTGGAAATGAAAAATAAATTGGCTCATCCGCACTTCGCTGCATTAAAAAACCATTATCCGTGGCTTAGAACATTGTATGCACTATTTATGAGAAACCTCCGCATATTCCGTCGCCTCCTACTTTTAAACTGCGCGCCGAGTCGAAACTTCAGTGTATCGCAGAGTGCATACAGAATTGTCATCAACCACTCAGAAAAGTAGAAATGATTTCAACTCTAGTTTAAGCAGCTTTAACCAGCTCTGGCTGCATCGGCCCCAACCAAAATATATTGGTGGAAATGCACAAGTTTTGGCGCTTTGGTCACTTCCTCCTCGGACATTTTGTCCGAAGCCAAAGTGGCTGAAAAACATTGAAGTGGAAATTGTTAGTTAAGGCTTAATTGTTCGGCACGAAATGGTTGAAGCTGGTTTAAACTGGTTAGGGACTGCGGTGTGAACCCACGTTTACTGTTATGAATTTTACTACTTATGATTAACCTAACTTGCCGTGGACTCACAATGACTGCGAAATAATCTGTTTTTGAGTCTACAATCAAATCAAAGTTCAGTAGTATTGAATTCCTCGAGCTCATGCTCACATTTACACTATAAAATAAACCATTAACAGCTGTAATAAAGTAGCGCAAGAATATAATATCATTAACTAAGTCACAAAAGGGTTGTGCAATAAATTAGCAGCAGAATAACTATACTTACTATATATTATCTTTAAAATCACCAATTCGCGTTTCTCAAAATATTTAAACTTTAACGGTCGTCTTCAAATTTCAAATTTGGTAGTTTTCACTTCGAAATATAAATAGAATTCCCTTATCAACAAATCAGAAATAAACACCGGATTACAACACTTTTTAGTGCATCTCTTAAATATTTTGACGTTAATATGTAAGAGCTTATTGAATACAGATAATATTTCTCTTCAAAATGTGCATTTTAGATTTAGCTGCTTATGCGTTTTTACCTCATGGGAGGGAATTTTACATTATATTCCCGTTTTTTTGGGAATATTTTTGCAACGAAATCTATTTAATAATGTGGACCATATACTTATATGTATAATTAAAAATTAAAAATTCATGAAATTAAAAATTTCAAAACATTTTACGCGTTGTTGGTTGCATGATTTTCCGGTTTAACGGATTCCCTTCGGCTGCTCTAATCCCTTTGTCTTGTTCTTGTATAATTCGTGCGATAACTTTGTCGAGTTGAATTTGTGGATTTTCATCTTCCCCTCTACTTAAGTTTGCGTTTTCTTTTTGCTCCCGTCTATTCTCCACCACTTCTTCCTCTTTTATAATTTCAGCTTTCTCTTCTTCCTCCTTTTTTATTTCAGCTTTCTCTTCTTCCTCCTTTTTTATTTCAGCTTTCTCTTCTTCCTCTTTTTTTATTTCAGCTTTCTCTTCTTCCTCCTTTTTTATTTCAGCTTTCTCTTCTCCCTCTTTTTTTATTTCAGCTTTCTCTTCTTCATCTTTTTTCATTTTAGCTTTCTCTTCTTCCTCCTTTTTTATTTCAGCTTTCTCTTCTTCCTCCTGTTTTATTTCAGCTTTCTCTTCTTCCTCCTGTTTTATTTCAGCTTTCTCTTCTTCCTCTCGCTTAGATTGTGTCAATCCTTCTTTTTCTCTTAGAATTCTAGTTATTTCATCTTGTTCTCTTTGAATTCTAGTTATTTCATCTCGTTCTCTTTGAATTCTAGTTATTTCATCTTGCTCTCTTTGAATTCTAGTTAAAGCATCTTGTTCTCTTTGAATTCTAGTTATTTCATCTTGTTCTCTTTGAATTCTAGTTATTTCATCTTGTTCTCTTTGAATTCTAGTTATTTCATTTTAGTTCTCTTTGAATTCTAGCTATTTCATCTTGTTCTCTTTGAATTCTAGTTATTTCATCTTGTTCACTTTGAATTCTAGTTATTTCATCTTGTTCTCTTTGAATTCTAGTTATTTCATCTTGTTCTCTTTGAATTCTAGTTATTTCATCTTGTGACTGTTTGTGAAAAACGTTGTCTTCGTTTTGACCATCATCGGGTGTGGTAGATATTTTCATATTTTCAATGTCCACGTAAATTAGGCACAACTGTTGAAGAATTTCGTTTGCGTGAGGTCGATTTTCTGCCTCTACTTCAACCATACATTGAATAAGAGATTTTTCCTGTTTATTAAATAAATAAAAATTTGTTGCAATAAATCGCAGTAAAAAGGTAACGTTTGTCAGTAATGAATATTATGAATTTTATTTTTATTTTTAAAGCTATAAAATTGTGGTATTTTTTATTTTATGGTCCTTTTCATATGGTGTCAATTAGTTGGCTGCAATATAATATGGGTGAAAAATAATAATAAAGTCAGTATTACCTGATCAATAATGAGATATTCACATTCCGGAAGAAACTGGAAAACGTAGTTTGTTTCCTCATTTAACATCATTCCAGCCATCAAACTACTTATTTCTTTATTTTCCATATTGCTTTTAACCAACATTTCGTAGAACATAACTCCAATGGCATAAATATCCGCCTTCTTTGTGTACTTATTTCCTTTTAGCTGAAAATATAATTTACCCATGACTGACACAATTAATTAATTCAAAAACAAAATAATGTTTAAATTAAATTACCACTTCAGGACTGATGTATCCATAAGTTCCAATGTTCGATGTCATGAATGTTGCCTTCTGTCTAGAAATCCCGAAGTCGCAAATTTTAGCAATCACGTTTGACGAGGCATCTTTTTTCAATAAAATATTTTGAGGTTTCAAGTCCCTATGTATTATTTCTTTATCGTGTAAATATTTTACACCCGATGTAATTTGATAAAAGAATATTTTGGCGTGTTTCTGTTGCCTCCAGTCTTCATGAAACCAATCCCATAATGACTCCAAGTCACAAAATTCGGTTTCTATAAATATGGCACCTTTGGAGTATTTATTTAGTGGGGATCTGTCCGGATACTTGTAACCCTTGGGAGCATACTCCACCCATGACTTGAATATTTTAATGATATTAGGATGGTTAAGTGCTCTCAATACCTCTATTTCATTCCTTGCACTCTTCTCTTCATTTCTAAAAGAAATAATTGAGCAATGATATTTTTGTCATGAAAATAATACCTTCAATGATTTTCTTAAAGCGAAATTCTAAGCATGGTTTAAATTCTCCTATTTTTTAGCTTCGAAT
Source organism: Pogonognathellus flavescens (assembly GCA_019776165.1). NCBI lineage: Eukaryota > Metazoa > Arthropoda > Collembola > Entomobryomorpha > Tomoceridae > Pogonognathellus > Pogonognathellus flavescens. Next base: position 13,828 of record JABASD010004172.1, read on the forward strand.
TACAAAGACATGAAAAATAAAGTTTCCGTTCAGATTTTAACATTTTTTAGGCAACAAACACCATGCCTGGTAAATTATTAGCATCTAAATGGCTTAACTTAACTTTACTGTTTTTGTTTGTTGACCGCATGTTTTTGTAAGCATTATGTGAATGAATGAGAATCCATATTTTAACATTAAATGGGGCGAATGAATACTACTTGTACATACTGTGAGTAACATTGTGAATGTAAACCACAGACATGGGACTCCGACTTGGTATACGTGCAACATGTGCTCAATAATTGACTATATGCTAAATGGTAGAGCAGGTCGAAATTATTGAACCCGTAATAGTGTACTGCGTACCCTCAAATTAACTTTTTTAAATCAGAAGTAAAGATATCGATTTCACCAAATTTCAGGTTCCCCATAATAAATCTCTTAAGTAGCGTAAACTACTTTATAATAATGGTGTCTACGTCCGTCCTTCTGTCCGCCCGTGACCGTCATCACTCCTGAACGGATTAACACAATTCGTTGAAACTTCTCATATACGTGATCTCTAGGTCACAAGAAAAAACCACCTGAAAAATGGAGCCAATCGGTCAACTCTTTCATGACCTTTGACCTTTTAGAATAACGACTGTGTTAATACAGACTAAAAAATACACTGTACTTTAAATACTGCTAGTTAATTCTATTAATGTTTGGAAGTTAAGACCGCCAAATTGGATTTATTTAATGGCGGAAGCTATTTATGGGAAAGTTACGTATGTCTGTCTGTGTATCTGTCGTAACAATATCTCTACAAAGATTTTCAGCTGAACTCATTCAAAGTTGGTCAAAACGGTTTTTTTAAAGCAGTTCAAGAGCAAACAGTTGACAAAAATAAACAAATGTTAATTAGCATATGTAATAAAGTATCTTACGCTACTTTATTATATCCATTTTGAATGGTTTATTATTAACTAGATTTTAAATATTATTAAATTGAGATATTAATTTCTTACTCTTTGAATTCTATTAATTTCACAGCTACTACTCTTTCATCCTGGTTTAGGCTTTGGAATCGAGTTTGCATACATTTGTACACAGTTCCGAATGCACCAATACCAATACAACCCTGTATTTCATAATTGTATTTAAATTCAGAATCAAAAATCTGTTGTGGTCCGTCAGACATTTTGCAAAACTATATTACACTTTACACCGCTTGCCATTTAAATTTAATTGGCAGTTATACGTTTTGATAAAAGTAGTATAGAATTTTATCATTAAATATTTTAATGACAAAAAAGTTATGCTTGAATGAAAAGTTTAAATATGAATATTTTGTTTTAACTGTTTTATAACTCACAGTGCTGTAGAAAATGTATGCCATCTTCCCAGGACGACATGGAAGATAAAAATCATATCTGACTTTTTTACAACATAATCCATGATAAGGATTACCTATTTAAACTCTCCAATGATTAGCCCAAGCAATAGTCATATCGTATCATATCGACATTAAAATCATCCTTTATAGTCCCACATACTCATCTATATAGTTATATAAGCAGTGTTATATTGCTTACCAACTGTATACCCACATCACTATGTTATTCGAATGAATAAATGAAATTCTCACTTTCTATGTTACATTACATACAGATGTGTAACTATATAATTTGGTGCCACTATACATATTTTCACTGGGGGCCATTTTAATTATAATTATTCTAACAAATGAAAGCGCATTATCTACCGTAAACAAAAAAGTAATAAAATTTGCGCTCCAGTTTGGCTACGCTGATGTTTAAAATTGCTGAGGCTGAGGATTTAATTTTTTTCCAATCAAATCATCGGATGATGAACAAATTTTGAAATTTTGATTTTATTTTATTTGATGACTTTATTTGATTGACAACACAATTCAGCACTAGGCTGTTCCATACAGGTGTCACAATAAAAAAATTGTTTTATTTAAAAAAAGCTTATTTGTAACCGATTAAAGAGTTTTCTCATATTATGATTATCCAAACAGTCCCAAGTTAAACTTTCAAGTCAAAATAAAATCCACGTACTATATAGTGTTTAGATACTTATCAGTGTTTAAGTGCCATATTAAATGTTATTCTAGCAAAGCATTACTCTTAATTGTCATGATTAAGAGTAATGCTTTACTCTTAATGATTTCACTATTGTTTGTACCAAATCTGAACCAAATATCTCAACCCGTTCTAAGGTGGTGATGGACAGACGGACGGACATACGGAAGGACAGCTTTGTCATTCCTATAAGGTAATTTCGCTACCTAATAAACGGATAAAGTTGCTTCTGATACCTCAAATTTATTCAGCTCTTTAACCAAAATTAACCTTCGTTGCGACCAATAGATTAATTATGAAAAGTTTGGACAAATTGTGTTATATATTTCGTAATTATAATTGACGGTCACGTTCTGATGGATTGACAGACACAGACTTGATCATTATAAAGTGGTTGCTTATAACTTACTATAACTAATAAAATGTTATTCAATTTTTTGTAATTATCTTATCAATCACTGTCGGAGATGAAACCCGACCAAGTGAAACCTTTTAAAATAGATGGATCTACTTTTTATGATATAATAATAATTATTGTATATTAGAATGGCTTTTATTTAAATCCTGCTACTTTAAATTGCTTATGCCTCTTAAAAATATTTCTTTTACCTATTTAATATGAATTTGCCTATTTATCTTGATTCTGCTA
>JABASD010004173.1:0-16547 GCA_019776165.1 Pogonognathellus flavescens
TCAATTTCAAAGTCTCATCTCTCCACTGCTGTCACTGTGAGGAACGGATAGTAGAAACTTCTGTTCTGTTGTGCACTAATATATACACTGGGTGAGAGATTCTTTTCTTTTTTAAGTGCAATTAAAGTTTCATCTGCTGGTCGTGGTGTATAGTGTAGTAGAAACTGGAGTGGGTTCCTTTACAGTCAGCTTCACTTGACTCTATCAGGATTTTCAATAATAATTATCCGAGGCTTTTGTACTTTTATATATTATAGTACTTGTATTATTAACTTGAGAACTTACTAATCCAAATCTTTTCTTCACTTATGAGTAAACATGCGCAATACAATGCATTCCTTGTATTATTTGTGTGTAGTCGAGTAGCACACACTTTCTTAGAAAATTTACTTTGGTATTTTAAGACGATCTTAGAAACACAGCTTGTCCTAGTAGTATCTCTAGCAAACTAACAAGAATGGTAGTTAGTGTAGTTAACTACGAATTACACATGCAGTTATGGTTTCTTTTAAACCTTTCTTTGTAGTATTCTTAGAAATTAGTTGTATGTGCATTTGCAAAAGCAGTGGACTGGAGAGTTTGAGACGAAAAGACCGTATTCAATTTGGTTTGGATAAGCTGTGTGTATTTAGAGCAGAAGTAATGTAACTCTTCTATACTATTAGACTTGTAAAATAAGTTTTGTTCACTTCTATCGTTTTGTGTCTTCTTGCGTCAATTTGCGAGAGAGAGGATGGAGATTCTTATAGGCATGAGAGAACGCTTCAAGTTGAAGTCGAGTGATGGAATGGTTGCAATGGGATGTGCAGAGTCGTTTTCAATTTGCTAGGTTATTCTTAATAAAGAATGACTTGGATTTTTAGTACAAGTGTCTCGCCTAGTCAACTTTGTAGTCTCCACTTGAGTGCAGTTGTTAGAGTTGTAGTTGCAGGACCTAGGATACTAGACAAGTAAAGATACACGATTTTAATAAATAAAGTCTGGTTACTTTATCTTTTGTGAACTGTTCGTTCCACACGATGATGACAGATTGGTAGGATACGAGCGACACTGTAGAATGTATTTATCTAATGTCTTCTTCTCGTCGTGTATCTCTCGGTAGATCTCTTCAGAGTTTTAGCAGCAACTTGACTAAGAAAAGTGTCAGTGCCTGTAAACGATTTTCTCAGATAACTTTAGTTAGACGCTAAGGCTGGAGATGGATTTTTTCAAAGATTCAATCATCGTGGATGTATACGAGTACCATTATATGTAACATGTACTTGTTCAAGAAACGCAGTCTCTCTTTTATCTATTTAGAGCTGTAGTATCTCTATGTATGTACGTAACTTCCACTTTAACCGTAAGTTGACTGGGCCAGGCAATTCCAGGTTAACAGTTGCGAGAAAAGATTTCTTTTTCCTAAAAAGGTCTTTGTCAGTTTGAGCACTATTCCATTATTGGCTATTCCCCGGATTCCAATCGATCAATCACTCTGCTCCATATAGATAGCAAAACGTATATAGGTACTTCAACTATACTATGATGGCAAAAACTTCCACTGCTCCAGTAAAGGTGTCTTATTATATTATTTCATGTGTATATATTAACAGAATAATACATGAGAAGCAGGATGTTATATTGCCGTCTTCTTTAGTAGAGATACAACTTGAGTCTATAGATCTTCTTCGTCCGAGAGTAAATGCAATTTCTTTGGATTCGCCTTCAAAAGTATTTTGTATTGACCAGTGGGACCTGAAACACAGAAAATGCAACATAGGATAAATTATTAAATGCAATGTCCATTATTCAGGCTTTATACATAACACGTTTTGTATTTATCTTATCCATCCCAACACCCAGCTGAAGGATATGTCCATTTACTTAATGCATTCCATTACTAATGCAGTGCGAGTGTAATGCAAAGGATGATTAAGTGTTACAAGTATGGGATAACACATTCCTTGTAGTCTTTTATTTGTAGTAATGGTCAGAATCGATATTGGACAGCACTTAAAATAGTGACACTGCACACTGGTAACGAGAAGGGCAAGTGACGTGAAATAGAATTTCATTATGTACTCTGTGGGTTGGATACTGACCATGGTCCATGTTCACCTAATTTAATGTGCATGTCAAAGTTAGTCGTTTCACTTGAGTCGCTGTTTACAATAGGGGATAAGACATGAATGGTGCAAACAAACTGGATAGCACCGATATTACAACTTCCGTGTTTTTTAGCAGTTTTTGCCCATTTTGCTCTCTCCGAGGTAGTGGTATGTCATATCAGATTGTAATTCTTCTGAAGTACTTATATATAGACATATTATATGTGCATATATTCTTTTCCGTGTGAAAATTGGAATGTCAATAACTGCAACGTATGTAGTAATAGCAATGCAAACTACATGCTCCAGTTATACGAGCTGAGTCGAACTGAATACAAACAATGTGCCTTTGGCGAAATACATAAAGCACTCAGTGCATAGTTATCTCTGAGTTTTTGCGAAAAGTTACCATGTGCTACTTAGCCGAGTTTATAGAAGGGATGCTGTGAGAAAATAGGGAATCGTACAATATAGTAAAATATAATGGTAGGTGTTGGTACGTAGGAAAGCAGTTGTAGATACAGATGCGAAGCAATCAAACAGAAATCCCATAGGAAAGAAACTAAAGAAAGGAAATAGGAAAGATAGCAGAAGACGAAAGAATCCTTCGAGTCAAACGTAGCTTTAGCTTTTTCAGTGTTTTTCGTGTTGTTATGTGACTGTGAACAAACTGTCTTGGCTTTGAATCACATTGCATTGCATGCTTTTACTGACTTCGTGAAAGAGAAAGTAGTTTTTGCATTCGTTGCATTGCATGACATCCAAAACTAGGTTTACTAATACTGCTGTAATATGGATATGTCCTTCTGTACAGCTGAGTATATAGGGATCATGGGAAGTGTGTATATCGTACACTGGGCCATGGTAAGTTAGCAAGGCATTTTCCAGTGCAACTGAGTGAGTGAGTAGTGGAGTCAAGTTTACTTTTACTATGAGTGTAATATAAGTATTACTTTCTATCTCTCCTATAAATACTTCTATAGAAGTAAAGTACTTAGGTAGGTGTTGGTCTATTTCCATGTATGCCCCTGTGAAAGAGAATGCCCGTTTCTGTAGACGATCTTCTACTTTGTACATTCTCCATTCTGTGCAGTATAGAAAACATTATCTCTTCACTGTGTAGGAGTAGGTAATGTACATAGTATCTGTAGTATAACGACATTCGTGAGTATATTTCAAAACGATCTGACGCGGTTTATTCTTCCAACTATACCAGATTTTCGAAACTTTGGTGAATTTTGTACTTTATACAACTCAAGACTTGACACTTGACAGGGAAGGAATAGCAATCCTCGAAAGTATTTTCTGCAGTGGAAGTTTAAAGCAGGGGAGGACTTGAATGGAACTGACTGCAGGCTCTGACTCAACTGTCAGATGTATTACAGGAAGAGAAAATTGTACACGTTCTTCAAACTACTGTTACACATGGAAGAAATGCACACAGAATATCTCCACTACATGCAATATCGTATACAGAACGATGAAATTCGGTTATATCGTGTAGATATCTTAAAATGACACAATAATATAAAACTGCTATACCTAAATATAGGAATGTATTATTGCGTCTATATGTAACATTCGTAGTAAAACTGTAAAGTACCAGACCAAATCATCAGATATTTTTAGTTTCTATGAGTATATGCATATACTAAATAGATAGGAATATACCTACTGGTAGTACATGTAGTTTACACCAAGGTACGCCAAGGATACAGAATAGTCGTGCAGAATTAAGCCGGATTAAGGTCAATTTCTACTCATGTATGCCAAAGTACATAGGTCTTTTTATGAAACTTCTCTCGCAAAATGCCCAGTCAGTCATTTTACTAGGGATGCTTAGAACACATCATGAAATGACACGTTTAGCAGTAGGTACCAACCTACATTCCAATAAAGCACCTTCTGCCTTAACCCCGTAAATTCACGTTCTTCCTCAAGAAAGAACTGCAATGTGTAGCAGACTTCAACTAACCGACTTTCTTCTTTTCTTTCTTCGTTCTTATTCCCTTGTCTATTAACCTACACAAACAAGAAAATAGAAAATATCTAAATTCTATCTCAATTCTTTGAATTTTAGCACGCGTCTTTGTAAACTTCAACAAAGTACGAAACTGCTTGTCAGTCACTCTTCCACCGTAAGTTTAAGCCAATGACTGTGTATGCCGTAGCAATTTCGTGAAATGAGAAAAAACGTGGAACACGATACTCTTTTCTTGGTGTCTGTCTGTGGATTCACTGTATCTCTAGTTGGTTTCTACTGCCAACTAAAGTAGGTTGTCTTGGTCTTGGCGTGCTCCTATACATTACAGAAAGATTGCTTCTTTTCTTCTCACAAGTGTCTATATATACTCACTATCACCATCAACATATACCTTGTGCAAATCAGACAGAACTGCCACTATTATAGCAACCTCAAACAGGAGCACGACATAAAGAAAAACTTTCTCTATAATATTTTCTTGTCTCATCACTCATTCATGTCCTGTGAAATTTCGGTATGTACTTTTAGAATTTACTGGCCTTCGGATATCAATTATGCTTTCTTTTTCTGTCAGACATCATCGTCTCAATGTTACTGGTAAATGTTGCAATGTTATTTAATTGCAACTATATCAAATTATGGTTGATCCTTCTACGTGGGCATTCTGCTGATAAAAAAATTGCTTCTAGAAAAAAGAAAATGAAGTTTGAGGAGAATAAGGAGCACATGTTAACAATGACACGAAACTGCGTAGCAACTGAAGGTGTATTGAATGCGAGTTTGATGTTTCTCTTCAAAATGCGGAGTTGTAAGTGGGTAAGAGTTTGTTCTGTAGTATTTTCTCTTGCCGTTTCCATTTAAACTTGTAATATTTCTGTTGGTAGGAATGGTAAGCGTGATTGTAGACGCAATAATATATATACTTAATAATAATCTGAATCTAGAAGAGAATGAGATGAGAAGGAGTGGACCCTTGGGTGCTGTCCTGCTCGTTCTGCGAAAATCCACAGTTGCGTTGCCACACGCTCTAACTGCCTTGGATGAAGTTGGGTTATTTAAAAACAAGAAGACTTACTCGACTACTACTGCTATCTCACACACAATGTAACAGAGAGAATATCTCAAAATATGATTACCAGATACTTGCTGCATGTAGATGCACGTTTTCAACTTGTCTGTTAGCGTAACCGTCCTTGGCTTTCCTTACATTACACAATGTACGTGTGGATTGTGATTTCTGTGATAAAAGTAGTTTCTGTAGAAATTCTAACAAGGCAGGCCTAGCATGTATTGCAACTTACGACCTAACCGAACAACAACGCAGGTTTATGTGCCTGCCTCCCTACATGAACCTAACATCTCATCACTCATCCACTAGTCACAAGTCACACTCTTCTACTACTTCTCTTCAGCCTTTAGAAAGGAAGTCCAATTATCATTCTCTTGTTTAGCTCCTTTACGGATATCTAGGGAGATAAATACATCTTCAACATTGTGTACCTGCTTCATGTGTAGACGCGTTCTAGACACCTAAAACTATTACCTACACACTTTTTTCCCAGAATCTACTACTACTGCAATAATCACTACAACTACTGGAAATAAAGTTATAAAAGCGTTTTTCTGCTTTGGTAGCTTATCTATAAATTATAAGTACATATATACAGAATATTTTCAGTCTGTGCAGAATAATACTGCAATACTGTAACACAGCCGGAGGAAAGAATAGAATGCGATGTTAAATTGGAGCTAGTTTACGTGGGGCATACGCTAAAAACAAGTTAAAGATAAAATAAATGTGAGTCTTTTATGAAGCCATGTTGTACTGTTACTACAGGTACATAGTTGTATGTATCGCGGTACAGGGATTATTCTACATAAATATTATGCAGGCTGCTACAGTTGAGACAAAGTACCTAGACGTTCCTACATTATGTTATGGTATCGCATCGGCAGTAAAGTATGTACATAATATACCGTATGTATAAGTACACAAGTGTACTATACAGACTATAGCAAAACGAATGCTGGATTACTAATGCTACACATATGTACACATCATACACCTATAGAAGTGCATCGTGGTGGTGTTCTTACAAACTATTTTATTTACATGCATCTATCACAGATGCACGCATAAAGATTCAAAACCTTCATGTCTGTGTGTTTATATTATGGGCATATATTTTCTGGAAAACGAGACTGCTTCGAATCAGGTTGAAACAAAACGAGAGAACTGCACAATTTAAGTTAGCCATAAAGTAGCTTAAGGCTGAATTGTTTAGGATAGCATGATATGCTACTTTATAACATTTACCAGCTACCTCTGTATATTTGTACCATAATACTTAATCAGTATTTTGTGTGCACCCTATAGCAGTAGTAGTTACGGTTGTGTACGTTTGCAGGAACTACGGGTATTTATGTACTTAGGATTGCCAGTTAGGTTTTATAGATTTCCTTAAGTCGAATTTGACTGTGGCCCTTAGTTTATTTTGCATTAACATATTATTACACTGCATATTGTGCATATTATTCATATCCTTAGTCTTTTGCTTCTAAGTTTGAGATTACTGTATGTAGGAAGTGCAAAATGAAATTTGACTTCACTGTAGACAAATTTGAATATCTGAAAATCTTGTTCGTATACTTTATATATTTTTAGTAGAGCGAGGTTGAATTATTCTAATTAGGCAATAATAATAGTCGAGACATCCTATACCTACTTATAAATATCTGATATCAATTTGAGTTTTACAGCTGATCGTAGGATTGGATATGGTGAACTTGAGTTACTTCTTAGAATGCTATCTATAAAGTTCGATTCGGCTGACTAGACTTTTAGGTACAGAATCCAAGCAATATATTTTATACTATAGGTACCATTTTGTGTGCTATACAAGTTTGTGCACAACTCGATCGAAATCATTTTATCGCTTCGAATCAATCAACGTAATCCGAGGCTTATGCACTTCAGCACAACACTTCCGACTAAAATTCGTTTCCCTAAAGAGCTTGTCTAAATATTGAATCCTCCTAGTGATTCAACTCTCTGTCGCACTAAACCTAAGTGTGTGCTTTCGATGTTCAGAAGCACAAACGGAACAGTTATTGCATGTAATATTTTGATCGTTCTACTCGACACTTGAGTTGACGTAGAATCGTAAGGAAGTATGGTATATTTTGAGCCAAGATTTAAAGGCATTATACTTTATGTACTCTAACATACGCTTAAAATATTTACCGATTTACTAATGCGGAATCGTGAGTGCTCTTTAATACATCCTGCACTGTCAAAGTAACTTGCAAAACACTTAATCATCTTTGTTGTACCACTGCACTACAATACTTTGCCTAAACTAAACAAGGATACCTAAGTAAGCCACGCAAAATATATGGATTTGACCTGGTCATATAAAAGAAAATTTGCTATTGCTGTAGTCTCACGAGTTAAGCCATTATAATATTCTAAAAATACGGATATCAATTTCAACGCGTTCAAAGTTGTAGTGAAACTGTTCACAGATAATAAACTATCTGTATTGTGAATATTAGAAAATAGGCACGAATAATAAAATTCTCTGCATGATTGGAATTTATTGGGGTTTCGTTTCTTATAAGGCAAGGATACAAAATTCGAAACAATGCTCGGCTTAACATCCTTCTTGGCTCTACATTTGTCTCTGGTGCTCGAAAAGAATACAGTAAGCGTAAGTAAAGTTCTGTCGAATTGGAATGGAATTTCAGATCCTGTGAAATGCAACTGGAGTTTAAACTACTATTTAAACAGACAGGAGCAGTATTTACTTTCAGAAAAATTCACATAGAAACTAAAGATCCAAATCTATTCCTCAACACAGACAAGACGCAGAAACAGAACTGAGTTGAAAACGAAGGGATTCGCAAAAGGATTGGAATGATGAAGGAAACAAACGGAAAACACTACTGACTGAATGACTGAAGACAAGATAAGACAACAAAGAAACTCTACAGAGAAAACGAACAAGTAGACTAGAAGAGATCACTGCAGATACTATAATGCAAAGCACAGATAAATGCATTTACTTATTTAGATACGGTACGTGAATATAACGTCCTATAGCTCTAATAGCGTTATTACGCATGGTACACATGCTTCTACATACACAAAAACATATAAGGTTATTAAAAGCTTATTGTGTGTAAGTAAGTTGGAAACGGGAAAGACACAGAAATGTACAAAGTTAAAATATAACATTATGTACGATAGCGTTGAGGCAAAATGGAATCGGGATTTCTAACAAATCTCTCGTAGTTCCACGCTCAAAGCATCTACTAATCTCAAGTCAACTTTAGAAACAGACGAGATGACAGGCTTGGCTACAGTTTTCTCTAAGGAATGAGTGAGATAATCACTGAAGATGTCCATTCATGTTGATACTGGTAAACTTTGCTTGAGTTTGGTATGCAAACTATAAATATTACCATTGACTACGTGCAACCGGAATGAAAAGTACAAACTGATGCATCTACTACAACCGCAAATTCTTCGAGTAAGTCGAGGCAATGTGAGAATGCAAATATTTGTTTATTTAGAACTACGAAGTTCCTGCGTGCATGTTGTGATAGTGTGCTTTATATTTTGTATTTACATATAGAAAGAAACTGGCAAAACTCTAGTTACAGCCATTAGTGTGGAATCTAGATGGAAAACGATCCGATCCGCTTGAAGAATTGTTAGCAATGTACTACGAAACGCAAACGTCAATTCAACTTGGTCTTCTACGCAAAAAAACTTTATCCAATTGCTTCAGCACTATGCAAAATAATGTAAATGAGAAAAAAAGTATTATCAAGATGGATTCAAACAAACCCGACTTAGGTAGTTACTGGTTTTGTATTTGCGTGACAATAATGCATTGCAACCAAGAACAGCGTAACGATTGGCATTGAAAGGGATGATGGAAAAGTAGTTTGTGATGGATCTGAACTGAATAATACATTTATTCCTTTGCGTCTGCATCCATGCATAGTGCTGCTACAGATATGCAACTTAACATGATTTACACAGGGTTATAAATTTTATTGGGATAGAGAAAGGTAAGTAAGATAGTGAATACAATGCAAGACCATACCACAAAACAAAGTGCCTTAGATTCCCAGGTTTTATGTCATCTTAACTGTCCAACTAAACTTTGTTTACTCTAAAGATGGGAAAGTCCCAAATGCTGAATGTGAGTTTTGCTGTGTCCCGTGCTATTTCTCAAAATATACAGGCAGCTATAATGCGTTCAAAACGAGAGAGACGTTCTAGCTGAGATGTGCAAAGACTCGGGTAAAGACCAAAGGCAAAAGTAGTAGACACAGCAAAAACAAACTCGGCATTGCTTGGAATTTATTGAGGAATTTATGACAAAATTTTATTGTTGATAGTGAAGGAGAAAGAAAAAGAATAAAAATAGTGCGAATCCATTGTGATTCAAGCAAACCCAAATATAATCTGTGACGAAAATAAAATTCAGAAACGAGTATAAAACATTGGAATACCTACCGAAAGGTAAAATTTCCTTTTTCAACTATAGCAAAGTTGTTTCACGAAAAATTTTCACGTTCAACACAGTTTTGTATTTCACACCACCACCACCACTCACATTCACTTTTCCTTCTCTGTATTCAAGTGACAAAATGACAGAGACCTTTACATAGACAGTAGTTTGCAAACAATGTTTTACTTTACGTAACTCTGAAAAACACTTATATTTTTCTCACACTACAATTCACCACGAAACGGTTCACTTTTCTCACAATTTCGACACAGTAATCAAGTCGGAATTGGTTGTTTCACCCTGGTAGCTTATATCGCTCCAAACAACCCCTGCAGAAGTATAATTGTAATTTAACACTGCAATAAAAACAGCGTGTGTTATTTCATTCAAATGATTTTGATTTGGTTGTGATTACAAGTGTTAGAATTTTTATGCAGCACATTTATACTTGACTTGAACAAGTATGCACGAATACACGTACAGAGTGTATAACCAAAAAGAGAACCATCAAGCGTGGAGTTGTTGCCGACACGAAAGGCAGTCTTGGACTGAGAACATGAACTGCAGTGTGGAACACTCAGCACGTAAAGCCGAAACTGCTGCTGAACAGAAAACTGCTCGGTTCGCTACGGAAAGTATACATCAGGTTAGGCAAAGGGACTTGGAAAGAACTTTATACATAGCTTCGTATAAAAGTCTAGTAGATGTGTTTATGTGCACCTCTAGCTCCAACCTTACTTCTGTACCACTACGATTGTACTGTCTTCTCTCTGTGTGCCTTTCGCTCCCTGTGTGCTCTAAAACCTCATCACATTTTGCTTTTGCTTCACTTGCACAATATTCTTGGAGTTAGTTCTGTACAGAGTGTTCAAGAGTAAAGTACGGAGCTACCACTGTGCGAACTTTTTCTCTGCCTCTCAAAATCCGAATAGAACTACTACTACTACTAGGTACATTTTATACACATTTCCAGCAATGCTGCAACCCAGGACAGTCTTACACACAGACAAGGCATTACAGCCACCACATCCAACATTATTCCTTTTTTGTCATTATAAAACTGCAACTGACGGTTCTTTTTACATGCGTAAATATTATTAAGAAGGTTCAGTTTGAATAATTTGTTTGTATCACAATAATATGTAAATATTTATACTTAGCTCTTGTTAATTACTTCTTTTTATGTTTGATTCGTGTCTAATGACAGTAATGTGAGACACAATACAAAATGAGCAAACGGTATATTTTTTCACGGAATATATTATAAGCTGGTCAGTTGTCAGTTCAGAAAGTGTTTAAACGAGACTTATTTTTTGTTATAAAACCATAAATGAAGCTGTTATTAAATTAAAGTGTGACAGGGTTATTTGGTGGTATGGCATTCTTAAATGTTGAAAGTAAAGCTACTTTACTCGCATTAAAAATTCAGTACAATGTGATCACTAGACTGTAATACAGTAGTAATAAAAACCAGGGAATGTGATGTCCTGCATCCATCCGTGATGCATTGTCCTCATGTTTGGTTATCGTGCAGGGAAATAAAGGCATTTGTGTATTTACTATATGGAGATGTTGGCATGCATGTATGTCCATGATATTGAATTGTTGCTTGCTTGTACAATGCGTCTGCACTAGCCACTTCCACTGTATAGACCATTCTATTATCTAGTGGCTTTTTGTATATCTGACCTGATCGGCTTGCTGGAAGTCGACTGGTGAGTTTCATTTGATTTGCTTTCCAGATAGTCTCGTGATCATGGAATGTTATGAGTCCTACTTTTCTCAATTCCTGATGGACAATAAATAGAAACGCCGAATAGACCCGTACCATGAACACTAACAGTGTTTACCTACTCATAAATTCTATAGTTCATCTCTATATTAAACCCAATGTATTTGAAGCATACTACCATTTACGCGGTCTTCTATCTGTCGAGAGACATTTGCTAGCGGAAATGGACCGTCCAGAGTCCCGGAAGAATTTTCATACAAAAGACACGTCTGAGTTGTCTCGATAATGAATTAGCAGGAGAAAGAAATACCCAGGAGAAATAATGATTATCTTTAAATGTATATAGACCTATATACATTAATATAACGTTCATACAATGGATTTTGAAACATTTTATGTCATTTGTAACATTCAAAGTCTCATTGTAATTACAATTAAGTAAACGTGCCATAAGAATACAATTTATTGTCAAGTATTTAGGTATAAACCCAGGTATAGGTATTTTTAAATACCTAAATACTAACTGACAAAAGTAAAATTCTTGACAACTAAAATATGGGCTATGCAGTAGTTTTGCGAGACTTGGAAAGGTTATGCTGCTAGTAGTTGTTGATATAATATTATTATATGGATTTGGTTGAATGAAATGTAGCTTTGCTACCTCAATCTAATCGTAAAACCACCTTTAAATAGAACATAACGTAGACATTTGAGTCAACAGCAGAAATTGCACAGGGCTTGTATAAGCAATGAAGGAATTGTGGATACAGACGGTCTTGCCTTGCCAACCCAAGTCACCCTCCAGCTATTGATGATTATAGACGGATCTGTAAAGTTTAACCGGGTACGAAGCCGCATCAGAGCTAACTTATCCATAAACTGCTTCCTTAGTGTATCTACACAACTTTTGGTTAGGTTAGTGCACTGCACACAATGGTAAGCAGCTCAACAAAAGCTTGTAATGCGGAAGGCTGAAGACACTCCACTCCACGTAGTACTTTGCCTACTCCTCACATGCAACTCCTAGTAGAGAGATAGAGAGAAAGCATTATTTTGTTGAAATGTGTGTCGTCCTTACTGCTGTTGCTGTTACTTACAACAAACTCACAATACAAATGCATTGTAGTTCGCAGATGAATTTAAGATATATGTGTAATATCTGTATTACAGACACCACAGAGACCTTTCATTCGTTAGTAAGTAGAACCACCTTTCCTAAACATAATATATAGAATTGTTTGTGCACATAATATGGATTTAGCTTTGTGTATAGGAAAATATATATAGAAGAAGAGTTACAGATTTTCTGTATCTCATCTATCGGCTTGGAATTTAGATCAGGTCGGCCACAATCTAACGTAGGAGGAAAGGGAAATCTCATTCTGCATCACTAATCTGTCCAAATCTTCCGGTTGGGGTAATCCATCCGCAGGCTAGTTGCTTGGTTGCCGTTCCTTCATTCTCTTATTCAATGTAGCTACTGCCAGAGTCTCGGAAACACTATCTGCACATAATATTGCGGCCAAAATGAATACGTGTGTGTGTGATTCTAGAATTCAACTGCGTTATTGCCTTTTACGAGGAAAACTAGTAATTGTAGGAGGACGACTCTCTGATGTCATTGCATTGAGTTCTTGCTTATAGCCAATAAGGCTACAGCTGCAATTTATATGTAGGTGTAGTATATTATATACACCTAGACAGTTGGATCGAGAATGGAGCAAAACATACGTTGACTACGTATAACTATGGCTTTGCTTCGTTAGATAAGGTAGGAATGAATATAATGTAAGTATTTGAACCGAATTTAGATCAGGAGAATAGGCAATGCAATCGTGCGAATGCTAACTTATTCGACCAAATATTTTACTGACTTGAAGCAAATGAACGAGTAAAAGCACAATTTATTGTACCGTTCTAGTTTAAAACGCGTTTGTTGATCACTCGTTGTCTAGATTTGAACTGAAGATTGGTAATAGTGTTTAAAATCTGAAATGACACTGTTTGCGGGCAAACATTTTTAGCTGAAAGATTTTTCACTTTGATTTCCTAAGTAGGTACTTATAGATTTGTGTTTGCGTGCGTGGGAAGCATTAGACTAAATTTTGGGGAAACCCACGGTATAGGTAGGTATATACAGAAAAGTTATTTGCTCATGGTGTGTGGAAGACCGTTGGTGCGTCAGATGGAATTTGATTGTGTCGATTCTTTTTCGTAATTTCACTGACAATTAGGCTGGTTGATTATGGGATGAAGAAATTAAAAATAAGCCTTTGATGTGGATAGACATGGCAAAGAAACTGGAATTCATTTAAACTTTGCTTCATTCGCTCATTGTCATATCGTAGTGAGACGGGATCTTTCATCTGCAGCTATAATAGTATCTAAATACAGAATATAAAAGCAAGTAAAAATCTTGATTCTTGATCAGGATCACAAAAAAACTTGAAGTTATTTCAAATGGACTAGATTTTTCAAGATTTGAGTTGACACTAGAAAGTTGAAGCGTTGAAGCCTATAGTAGCCGTATCGTGGTATTCTCAAGACTTAAGTGTCTTTCTTTCCTACACAGTCCAAGTCAAGGTTCACTCAACTGAAATGTAACGGAACCGAAAGTACTAGGAAGTCTGCCTTAATCCAAGCCAAACGAGAATCAGAACATTTGAGCAGAAAGGCAAACCAAAGCTCTGCTTGAGCAAAGATTAAAAGAATTGAAACTTTCGAGAAGTTCAAGACGAAAGAATGGAAACGAAACTGAAAAAGTTTCTAGGGCTTTCCTTTCTCTTTTCTTTCTGGTTTCAGTTTAGACATATCTTAGTAAGAAATGAAATGCAGAAAAACTAAACCATATTCAAACAACGCGAATCGAAAAACAGATTGGCGTATCTCACGAATACAATTTTTCACTACAAATGAATCTAATGTTATAGCACAGCTGGTAGAACACTAACTATAACCATTGTACCAGCTAAAAGCTAATGCTAAAGAAACGTTATCTGTCCAAAAAGAAGAATAGTATTGCCTTATTCCTATACATTCTCCGAATATAACTTTATTATCAGAGCACGACATGTTATATCCATACCCTATCCCTATACATACCAAAATCTTAGCAAAGCCTGCCCTATACCGGCTAAGGCTGTGTGACTTGTATGAAAATTAGTGCAAAGAAGCTTTTGAGACTCCTTGATCGCATTTCATATCAAGATCACAGAATATACATCCTATAAGTGTTTGAGTCTGTTGGTCTGTGTGTGATGAACTACTATAGTCTTATATATATTCTAGTCTTCGTTGTGTGTGCAAGTGGTAATCTAACTATTCCACTCCTTTGCTGTCACTACGTGCTATGGAAATCCTTGATTTGCTTTGCTCGCTAGGTTGAGTTTCTTGGTCTTGGTCGTAAAATGAATGAATGAATATGACTCCTTAACTTGTGAATCTGAATTTGTCAATGATAATGAGCCAAAAGGAAACCAATTTGACTTGTGCTCAGTTCCTTTCATCTCTCATCTACTTCAATCTAATAACTACTTCCTTTTATATATCTTCAAGCCAATGTGTTGCTTAATGCGATGCAAAAGGAGAAAGCGAAATGAAGCCCAATGACGATGAAATGCATGGCCATGAGACGGTACAAATATATCAAAAGCAAAAGCTCTGTTCTTCCTCGTCTATACTTTCAGAGCAACACTATCTGTATATACCCGTTCTATAATATTCTTTCTAAGTGTATCAGTCACACACAACATAATATATATCATTCCAAAAATACATCTGGAGGCTCTATGTCAAAATTTACCGTGGGGATAGTCGTGAAGCAATCATTTAACTTCAATTTCAAAGACATTCGAAAGATACGCAAGACAGAGAGAAAGGAAAGTGAAAGCAGTTGTCAGTTCAGCTTTTATAAGTAGGTTCTACTTTCCATATATTCATAGCAGTACCACAGCACAGTAGAATACAGCTAGAGGTTCTGTATAATTCAACTGTCAAACGACTACGAATACAAAATGTGTAATTCTATAGCAGACTTCGGTTACTTCTTTGCTTGGTCTATTTCTCAACTGAATAGAAATGCGTTGATTCGGTTTGTCCTTATAGAAAATAAACGTTACTGTTCTACCGTCTAGATATATATATAAGTAGTAGCTATATTATGTGCGTAAATGTTATAAATACATTTAGTAGATACCTACTTCTGTATCTTAGATCGGCTTTCTTATGACTTCACAAAGAAGCGACTGCTGTGGTGTTTGCGTAATGGATACGTAACGTACTGACAACATTTAAAGTGCATGGTTCATATAACCCTTCTCGTGTAGATTGATGGAATAGATGGATGGGTAAGTTGTAGTATTTATAATAATACTATATGTATTATTGCTAGCAGATGAAGTAACGTTTGTGCTACGATATTATGTTGGTTCTGCCAAGTAGGCTAAATATTTGTATTCTAAGAAAGAACCACTATTTCCCTATAGGGACTAATATTATATTTTGGTTAACAGTATAGATTAGTAGAAGTTTTCTTTTATACCAAAAGGAGAAGTAAATGTATTAGGTATATACGGTGTACCCTGTAGATGTTTTTTGGTTAGATGGAAAGGAGCCTAAGTACACACATATGCAATCTATTTATTTAGTAGGAGTGCTTCGTCAGTTCTGCTCTGTTCCACACTAATATAAAGAGTGTTCGCGAATATTATGGTTGTAATATACCTACCTCCTATGGATGTTCTTTAGCTTCCATCCAACTTTCGCAAATGTGTAGCACTATCTTGAAATAACTACTAGAGTAGAAGAAGTCTCAGACGGGTTTGTCGAGTGTGCAGCATATTTAATGGTTTATTCATTTTTTAGTGTGTTCATCATATGGAGGCTGTAAGTTGACGTACGAATGTGCTATTACTACTGGCTCAGCTTTTTATATTGTGGGTATATATTGTTCTATGTTTCAATCCGTATCGAGTACTGTGTGTAGGGATAAATTAATTAAGCATCCTATGATATTATTTGTGCAGTAAAAGTTTTTGCTTGTACGAGTACCTACTTGCAATTAAGAAACCGGCTCGTATAGATGAAGCAATTATATATTTGATATTTATTTGCCAATCATATCACAAATATATTTTTGTAGTTTATTACTTCATTGAGACAGATATCTTGATGTAATAGTGTATAAAACTCCACGACATGTTTCCACTGCTGAGACTTTC
>JABASD010004174.1:0-16535 GCA_019776165.1 Pogonognathellus flavescens
TACAAAATTCAATTTCAAGAATACAATTTTACATACATGACATTTCTAGATACGTAACATTTTCTAAATCATATAAAATTACTTGACACTTATAAATTAACCTTAACGTAAAAGCTGCTTATTCCATTATTAAGCAACGTATTTGTTTTATGAAAATGGAATTCGTCTGTAAATGTCTGTCCGTCTGTTCGCAAGATAACTCAAGAACGGTTTGAGATAAATAATTCAAAGGTATACGTACGATTGATGTCCTATGTGAGGTTAAGTTGGGGGGATCGGTCAACTCCTTCATCTCCTTTGATACCGTCACTTTAACTACATGATACTGATAATATTAGTACTACATAGAATCTTTATATTTAAAAATTGTGTCTTCTCAATCTTATTTTATTACTAAACTACGGGTATTATTTACACCCAGTTTTGACCGATTATTTGTAGTAATTTTATTTTTTGCACGTATTGTTGCTTGTTTTACATTCTTATCGGTACACTCGTACTTGGAATGCAAACAACAACTAGTCTCATGCGTAAATATACATTCAATTAGCACCTACTATATACTGACGTAATGGCATGCAGCAATGACAATGATCATTTAGGTACAAGTGCTCTGAAATTAACGATCAAGGTTAACGATTTTACACAAACCGTATATAGCAGATAATATAATACAGGTGTGGTATGAACTACATGTATCCTAACATCAGTAATTAGTAATATAGTCATAATAGTCAATTAACCTAGGATGTGCTGCGAATTAAATGTCCTTACTCCTTACTATTTATCATTGTTTACATCATTATTGGTACATCTGCCCTTTTGGGTGCTTAGTGCTTATGTTCCAATTCTTTAACTGTGCAATCCCAAAAATAGAGATTCATGTGATGTGACATTTATTTAAGCTACGAATTTGGTCTACCTACTCATTCATATAGTCAGGCAGGCATTTTTGTACGTAGTGAACAAAAGAGAAATGGATGATGAAGAAATACTCCTTCATAACTCACCTTATATTTTTATATTAGTACACACGTCCATCTTATGGTGGTAGTGGTAGCAATCGATTGGTATTGCAATTTTTGATTAGAAAAACTCTGTCTAGTAATATTATTACGTTATTATAGTTCAACACGTTTATGTCATTGTTTTGCATCTGTTATCAGCAGAACCATGTTAGTATAGGTGCACAAACCGAGGAGAGTACACGTGTACTTATCAACTACTTGTAAATATTCCAGTGCAAAACACTTAAGAATTTGCTATCAACAATGAATATTGCAACAACGATTGAGCTTGGCTATATGTATACTATATGTACTATACTACAAATACAAACAATTTTACTTTCCTGGTCAATAGTAAAAATATGCATACCTACAGTGTACATCGCAGAAACCTGCCTAACTGTTTCACAGTTGAAACTAGTTTAAAGTTAGTGCTTAATGTCTATGCACCTATATCGTAAATACAAGTACTCATTCATCATTAAGAGCATTTGGATTCAAGTTATTTGTTTAAGTATGTTTATCATGAATATATAATTTTTTACAGATAGCTCTGGAAAAATATTATCTCCTGAGGATCCGCCTCCTGAATTTGACAGCGCATTGAAGTCGTCTCAACCTGTTTCTTACGTAGATATTGAGGAACCTCCTCCAAACTACACTGAGTATCTTGAACTGGCGCAATCTCGATTAAAGTTGAAGCATAATTCTACTCTTTCTGTTGTTGTATGTGAAAATGAGAATGATACAAAGAATAATGTTATAAATAGTCGCAGTAATAACAATAACGTGAATAAGTTTCCTATTTGCACAACAGATGTATAATTTATGCCACACATGAGCACAATTAGGCATAGTATTTACTAAACAACAACTGCCAAATGATATACTTCTTGGAATTTTGTAACTTTCCATAGAATTCATTGCATGCATTGTGTGTTCTATACAGGTAGTATTATTTCTTATAATCAATTTCAATTAACTTGTGATAGTAGCTTTACTCGTCAGTAGGTACTAATTGAACTACATGACTGGAAATATTATTTTTTCTTTATAATCGTTTATATAAGTATATTAGCTAACTAATGAGTAAGTTTATAGTACCTAAATTTTATATGTATAGAAAAGTTTATATTGTGTATGATGTACATTTTGACTCGGAATAAACTGGCTTGTTCTAAAAATAGCAATTTCAAGGATTCCACAAAGATAATTCTAGTCGTTGTGCATAAGTAAATGTATTTAATTAACTCTAACTAGAATCACATTTAATCTGTCTACTGATGCCTCCTCACTACTTATGTGATTGCGAGAATGTAAAATGGCGTCTCTTCTATTTTTGTACAACAACTACGATTTGCTATTCAAACTTTTGCAATTTGAAACAAAGTGCTAATTAGAGTAAAATCCTCCAGATACTACTTATATTCTCTGTCCTGAGCTTTCATTCTCCAATTGCGTATTTACTAGCTGCTATTAGTAATATAGTCTTCTCGCAATGATATCCAGGATACAAAGGTCCATTAGCGAACTAGGGTTCAAAACTAGCATTAAATAACAAGAACCAGACAGAACTCACAGTATCTTATATCTCTTATTTACGTCATCACGCTCATAAATTACATAAATGTAATTACTGCATCTTTCTCTGTAATAATAATATCATTTAAAACAGGTAATTAGCACGAAGTGTTGTGTTCTTTGATTTGTGTGTTTCTTAAGCTTGTACCATTGCTTGATATTATGCATGTTGTTATTCATACCTATAAGAATATCAAAGTTGCTATAACTAAAGAATATATTACTATTTAGACGAGGTACGAAGCGCTAATGTCTTTAAAACAAATTGTTTTTCGTTTAAGCTCTTGTCATTTCTAGCTGATCTGTTGATCCGAGTGTTGCAGTGAGGGTTCCAAGAGGATTTATCCATTCACATATTATATTTTCAAATATTTTACAGAGAGACCATGTACGTGATTGATATCGAGTGGACTCATATACTCCTATGGGTGTTTGTTTTTGTGTTCATTATCTTTTTTAAGTATATTGTAAGTCTAAAATATATTACTATTAATGTTTTATTAACTTTAATGCTAGTATTTCGGCAATGCTGCACAGTTTAAATAAATAAAGGTATAAAGATCTAAAAATAATCTATTAAAATTTACAGATAACTTATTTTATTCTACTTCGAAAACATGAGACTGTCGTAATAGGGGGTACAAGAATTTCGGAATGTGAACAAAGAAGAAGGCAAATTGTAATTTGGGGTAAGCAGTCAATTTAACACTAGAAAGTTTTATTGCTTGATTCTTCGCATGAAAACTTACTTATTGCAAAAGAAGAAACCAAACTTTCATTCATATAATTTTTATATATTGCATTACAGGTATAAGTGCGAGACAATGTTACTTGAACCAAAGTTACCTTAGTCCTCCTCCAGAATTTAGTGTTGCCATAAAAGATTCTCTCCCAGTTTCCTACATAGACGTTGAGGATCCACCTCCCAAATATGAGGAATGTGTGCCACATTTTCACATAGAAAAAGAGTCTCAAAATAAATCAATACAGACTGAAGATAAAAATGATTCTAAACAGAATCCTGAGTAAATCCTTAGGTTTATTGTTGCAAAGAGTACCTGTACAAATTACAGAAATTGTGTGAATCTCCGGTTTCTGTAAAAAAAATTATGTGACCTCCTCAGGTTGGGGTTGCTATTCATATTCGATTTGCGCAGGCAGCAAATCCGGAGTATGTTTTTATCACTTTTGCCAACATGCTTTATTTACGTATGCATTAACATTTTATACATTCAGATTATAAACGAAATCGAAATAAACAAACATAAATATTAAACATGTCGATAATTGCATGTAAGTTAATTGAACTGCAAAAAATAATGCCATATCAATATTCAGCGCCACATCGTTCTACAGCAATAATCAGCTTACTATATATTCGACGGACAGTACCATTAAAACTGAGCTCATGCATAGGGAAATAATTATATTAGAAAAAATCATTTCCTACATGATTCTATTGTACATGCCGCCATGTCACCATTATAGTATGCTAAAACTGCATTATATTACTTACATTTACATGTACTAACTAACACTAGCACCCAAATAAAGATAACACAACAAATTCTTCGAATAAATTATTATTTCTAGTTAAAAATCTCTATACAAATAAATACAACTCATTGTATGTACAAACGAATAATATTTACAATCCATTTATTCACTAGTCAACTGATTGATAAAAGGGAATGGATAATTAACTCATAACTTTTGGGATACAACGTTACTAATTATGTATGCATTACTCAGAATCACAACTGCAGTTCACAATAGCGTCACCATATGCGTAAACTTGCTCAAGTAATTACAATAGAGAGTGAGAGAGTTATCAATCTGGGATTGCAACAGAATATGTTTATAACATTATCTCCAGTATTAAGCTTCATATTAGACTATGCATGTACATATTGTACAATACTTTCATTTATTATATTACAGGTTAAATAGGTATACTTAGATATACATAATAATATATCTAGAGTATAGTATAGGTATATATATGTATAAAGATTACATTGCACGTACATACCAAATCAGTAATCGTAATCAATTTTTCATATTGTACAGATAAGACAAGTTTATTGGATGCGAAATACGTGATAAGCGAATAATCAATCACGGCATTGTATGAAAACTTTTGAGGCATCCATGTTGTTATTCGTTGCAAACTTAAGTGCGAAATAATTATTACACAGCATAAAATATTGTGTTTTGTTTGTATTTTAGGTGTAGATAAATGAAATTAGCTAAGTGTAAATTGATATGGAGTGGGTGGTCTTTTTGTCGATTTTTATTTTAGTATTAGTGATTTGTTTACTTAAATTTTTGGTAAGTTTGGAATAATTTAATTCATAACCACAAATATAACATACCTTAACTACTATGCATATACAATACATGAGTCATACAAAGTTTCTAGATTGAATTTCTTTTGCAGGTTTGTAATTGTTACTTTGTCAGAAGATACAATTCTGATGATATGGAGTCTTTAACAGGTTAAAAACTAAAAAGCATACCAAAATACCAATACACTATTACCATTTGATTAAGCGATTTTGAAAGCTAAAAATTTAATATTTATTCGAAATTCAAGTGCAATATTATTTTATTGTTTAATTTTTGTTGCAAGCAGAGGACACTGAAACGCCTTCGCGGTCAAGATATATGAGACTGAGAGAACCACCACCAGATTTTGACACAGCACTTAGAAATTCAGTTCCGATTTCGTATATTGATGTTGAAGAGGAATTACCTCCCACGTACGAAGAAGCATTTTTAAAAAGTTGCTCATCTCAAATAGACATAGAATCTTCAGTAAATCCATGCAACGGCCCAATTTTAGAAACATTTCATCAAACGAGTTCAACTTCTGACGCATAAATACACGAAACGTAATTTTTCCACATCCCTACTTAAAAAAATCTGCATTTGTTGAAACAATACTCGCTGTCACTGCAAATGAATTTAGCTGGTATGTATTATATTATGTAATGAATATTATGTAACAATGAATGTAATAATTTGCTCTGTATTTCACTATTATTTCCTATGTATCTGCGATTTAGGTTCATTTTAAATATACATAGATAAAACTGTAAATACATTATTAGTATACATACCTATTTAGGAGAGATTGGAGTAGGAGATAAAAAACGAAAATTGAGGTGTTGCAAAAAAGATTTTTTAGTTGCTCGCTAACTGACTGGAGAGGAAACCCTTTAAGATCCATTCAAGCTTATGAGAATTATGACAAAGTGCATGTGTATAGATGATAAGGTTTGTTGTAAAAATATTTTAAATCATATACTTAGGTAGGGACAAATGTATTGGACTACCCGATGATGTATCTGTATTACGTTTAGAAATGAAATGAATTTTATGCAATTTGTTCACAATGTATTATTGTAAGTGTGCCTGTATGCAAGTATAAAAGCTAAAGAGCTTAATTTATGTCACAAAGTGTAGCATAATTTTTATTATTAAATATTATAAACTCCAATAATATGATTATGTTAATAACTGTAATTTATTGTTGACATTACTTGACAGTCCGTTTCAGAAAATTGCAATTTTAACAAATATTGCTAAATTTCATTTAGAACTACAGATTTGTTACTAGCTTAGCATGTAATATTATAGCACTTTTAGAATTAAAATTATTTCTGTGCTTCATGAACATACATTCATATACACATCAAAAAAGAATATATTGTGTGCGTAAATATGATTTTTTGCAAATAGTCACATTATATGAATAATTTGCTTTCTTACAGTTTTGATATTTGGAAATAAGTAGTAGAATGAAATAGTATAAAGTTAGCTCAATCATAAAGTAAATATCACTTTACTACGCATACTAGCAAACGTTTAGAAAATTAATTAATAGGGTTAGTTAGTACATACTTACTGTAATATTGTGTATATGCACTAAATCTATTTTCTGGTTCAAAATTACATCTGTAGCACGTTTAGTGTATACTTTTACGTGTAAGGAAAATTACATACACAATAAAGATGTTCTTCTAACGTATAACATGTGTACTTGTATGAAATATGAATAGAATAGAACCCTAAAAGTGCATACTAGGCATTATATATTACCATTTCATGGTGTATGTATTCCAGATAATTAAAAATGTACTGATACAGGCAAGTCTGCTTTCGGCGAAACAAAAACCACAAATGTTGAAATAGATAGATAGTTTTATAGGAAGCCTGAGTATCAAAACCATCATGTAAGTAATCCTACTATTAAAACAATATACATTAATTACCTTTTATTGCGTATACCAAAGCGTACACTTGTGTTGAAAGAAAATTGTTGGAACTCAAGCAAGCTAACCTTAACTATTAAACGCAGAAGGAAATTCGATCAAAAATATTAATAAAATGCAACTCCAGTTGCAAAAATAATTTAGATGTTTTTGCAAAATATGTAGACTAGGTGTATATGCAACATTGATGGACAACCCGTGGGAGTTGTCACCAATTACTTAAAATATTCATGCAATGAAAGATTGTAAGCAGGACAATAACAATAAAATATTATTATTACTATATACTACCTGATTTATAAATGAAAGATTCTGTTTCGGCTATTGGTGCATGTCGACCTAAAACATGACGCCACTATCGCTGGCTTCATATTTTCCGCTAAATGATTTTTAATTTGTTTACATAAATAGGTCAATGATACAACAACTTGTCACCTTGCAGATCAACAAGATGTAAAAATCGATTACAATCAACGGAAAATCTGCGAAATTTCAGTACTTAATTTTTTATCTAAATTAGCTACAAAAATGCCTACATGATGTAAACGCATAAAGGAGGATTACTAATTTTAGAGATAAGGCAATCAGAATGTAAGAGGAAATCGGTTTCGCTGAGCTAGATTCAATAGATCATCAAATCTATTGAATTTGCTTTTAAATCATATTCAAAACTTATTTTTACTGCAAAGTTGTTGTTTTCATGTTTCTCGACAATTTTACTTTGAATTGTTTTTATATCTATATTACATAAACAAACTCCATTCATTTATCGGTAAAATAATACAGGCCCATGCAGTTCCAATGAAGAAAAATCGGGGTTCCAATTAATTGGGCAATTAGCATGTAATAAACTTAATAATGATTGGCTCGTGCAACTTATGCCATGTCTTTGTTTCTCAACTTATTACCTTCCCTTAACTGTTGCACCATAATAAAATTCAGTCTAAGTCATAAAAAGTCAAAAACCTTCAACCAGCAAGATTACCAATAAATCTTTCATGAAAGATTTTTCTTGTAAAAATGCGAAGAACAGACTTAAGTTGTCTTCAAAGAATACACAAAAGGAAGTAAATAAAGGTAGAAGGACAAACTCCATACATATCCACATAAAGAAGCATAATATAACAGGTACAATATTTACAGACCACATACAAAGACGTAGTAGCTACGTAAGATATACATACGATACGCCTGTACGGGTTACTGAATATATAATAATGTATCTGTAGAGGTATTACATTTAACACCCTTGCCATTTGGGTAGAGAGAAGCTATAAGGTCCTCTCGGAAGAATATTAAATGTGAAATAGTATTTGCTAACTACCTAGTAATACTAAAATGTATACAATATCACAATTCGACTATATGCTCCATTGAACGATAAGTATTTTAATGATGTATGATTGAGTCTATGTAAGAAAAAGTGTAATTTTTCATATCCACTAACTTAGTATCCTCTGACTGCGATATATTGTATCATGAGTGACTATGACTGACTCAGCATGCTAGATCCAAACGAAAAGCAATAAGATGAAGTCCAGATACTCGCAATGCCTGTCTAAGAAAATGTATACGATACATAGGTATAAAAACTTCAAATCTAAATCTAGTAGTAGATACTTAATGGGTGCTTTTCTATCCTACCTATTACGCTTTATAGATATAGGCAGTACAACTACATACATTATAAAATGAAATGTTAAGGTCAAATGGTATATGGACAGAAACAATTTATGCAATTTAATTCTATAACAGCAGTGATACTACTGATACATGATACAAGTCACATGCAGTCTCTTTCCATATGACAGCATCAGCAGCACTAACTAATAAACATTGTTGTCGTTGCTGGTGTTGGTATCCTTATTATATTACATTTATTTTCACATTTACACACAATGTAGCACCTGTAGTACAAACTTATACACACGATGTATTGGAATTGCACTATAGTAGTAAACATTCTTTACAAATTACTACAAATGCAAACACTATTATAATTAACCCTTATATATTAAACATACATTCATCATTCATTAGGATCGAAGGGGATGACTCGATATATTTTTATGCCTGTATAGTTAACATAAAAAACATATAGGACTTTTTATATACTTTTTAGACATGGCATATGTGCGTATAGTTTTTTACACGATTTTCATTTATGTAGGTACATTAGAATTGCATACACAAATTAAAGGAGAAGTAATTAACATGCATACAGTTGATTTTATATACATTTAAAGCAAAATTACTCATTCAATTTTATTAGTATATACTTTTACTACAATTGCATTAATAAAAATTTCGATTTCCCAAACCCCTGCAAAACAATATTTAAATTTACAATGAACCACATAAATAATTCAAAGCAGTCGGTACACAAAGTTGCATTTACATACTAATTTGCATATGTATGCAATTTACAATTTTATAATTATGTTCATTATGATTTTAATATACTTGCTGCGTCAGGAGATTGTTGCAGTTGAGTGTATTACTATACACAGGTGTACATACATGCATTTAAAAAATATGCGAATGAGAACTTGATCCGTTTAATTTCTGTGGATGGCACATCTCATAAATACTTAATATAAGTGAAGCAGTCATAGAGTACACGTATAGAAAACTTGCAGACACATGACATTAATATCAGCAACTATATTCAGTTCCAGTTGAGTAAGCATCCAATTTAAGTTCCCAAAACGCAGAACAAACATGATTTATGCAGAGACATGTGTACTAATGGAAAATGTTAAGTACCTACGACAGGATGATAACTTTTTGTATTATTCTATGACACTATATTCTACCTACCTTCAACTTATTGCTGAACTGATAATAAAATTGTTCGTTTGAACATACAATGTCTGTAACAAGCTGCGTGTGACGTATTTCCCTCTCCGCACTTGTTATTACTAGAAGTACCTTAATAAGGTAATTAGTTTGTACTAGTGTAGGAAACTGATAAGATTAAGTTAAGCTGTATCAACATAGAACATATAGCCCCTCGCCCAAAGTCTACTATTTGTACAAAGACAATTCGTGACAATCAAATGATTTTATAAGGACGTCATTTCTACATACAATAATTGCAAAGTACAAGTATCAAGTATAATAGTAGTGTAGAAATACCTCCTTTTGCCTGTGTAATAGCAGCACAAGGGACAAAAAACTTTATATTGCCTACAGTGGATATTTTACAATTACGACAACGTAATCGCACGCGACAGAAAAAAACCCGTTTACATTCATCCAGCTTTTTTCCATGCAGGCGTATTGGAGTACTTTAGTGCAGAGTTATACCTACCATGTGTATATAGAAATCATTCAGTTGGTAATAAATAGCAATTTTTTGCTGCTCTCAAGCCTTACCTACAACTACGACTACGTTTTCTTTGATCTTTGTCTTGATTTCTATTGAGTTGCTTACAAACTGCATATGGATTGTACTGCATTGCGTTGCGTTTTCTTATAAGATAACAACAAGTGTCTACTTTTGACTATACTTGTTGTCATTACCATTTATAAGTTCTTATAGCGAATGTGTACGAGTAGTTATAGTGTTCATTAGATATACAGCGATTTCTGGTTTCTTATTATTGTGTTTAAGTTGCCAGAGTTTTGCGTGGTTAATTCATACCGGAACACAATGCCATTACTATGAAAGTGGAGTTAACAAAGGTCTTATTGTTGGAAGCAGTGTTAGTGTTCAGTTGAGTATAGTTTGTGTTCGTCGATGGAATGTCCAAATACCATCAGGTGGTGGTATCTGTATATACATCATTTTCGTTGTGTAAGAAAAGGCGTACTGTTTTTTACCATCGTCGAGATTGGAAGGTCTTGATCTGATCTTGATTCAAGTGTTCAGATTATTTTCCGGGTTAGGGCTTCAGTGTCAAGTTGCACTGGGTTGAGTACAGAGTGTGGATCAGGGTTGGAGTGCATGTGTCGTGCCGTTTTTACAACTATTTTTTGAAAGGATGGAACCAACAA
Source organism: Pogonognathellus flavescens (assembly GCA_019776165.1). Taxonomy (NCBI): domain Eukaryota; kingdom Metazoa; phylum Arthropoda; class Collembola; order Entomobryomorpha; family Tomoceridae; genus Pogonognathellus; species Pogonognathellus flavescens. Next base: position 10,865 of record JABASD010004174.1, read on the forward strand.
ATATTGTTGTAGTGGTTATTGTGATTATTGTCGCATTTATCGTAAGATTTTTTCATACTACCATTTTGTACAATTTCTGATTTACGCAGAATCTACTGTTTACTTAGTTTGTTTACAAAACTTTGGCCTTAAAGCGAGCTTAAAGAGTTACCTTTTAACCAAATCGACTTTTAAATTTTATCAGTTTCAACAAACCCGAGTTTGTTTAAAGTGCAATATTTTGTTGTACCTTATAATACCTTCGTCAATGTGTGTATAATGTGTTAGTCTCACTCAAGGTCGTGGTTTAATGTAATTTGGTAAAATCCGCTTTAGTGAACTTGTAAACGGATTAAATTGGAAAACTGTGTTGTCCATTTGTTTTTAACGTTAGGATTTTGCTATATCTGCTGATACAATGACGGTTTGTTAATTTTATCTTTCAGCTCATGAGCGCATGCTGTCGAGGACTAAGACATGCTTACGAGAATCACATAACCAATGAACAAATGGTTCGAAGACGACAAGCTTTCTATATTGGTAATCGATGATGGAATTATTATATATATTTACTTTACTGGAATATTTACACGTATTTATGTATATATACAATTTACACAGGTACCAGATAATATTTATTGCATGTGTGATAAAAATATTTATTTTATTAAATTGCAGCTCAAGCTTCTAGAAATCTTCAAGAATTGGATGACAGACGAGCAGTTTGTGTGACGACAATATCTGCGGATGGAGATCGTTACGCATTAGGAGTTTATGAAATTCGTATGCCTCAAAGTCAAAGAAGAGGAGCGAATAGATCAGCTTTAGACTTTCAGAGACGTCGACAACCGTCTCCCCCACCTTTCAGTACAGCACTTCAAGTGTCAACTCCGATAACATACATCGATATGGATGAGTTGCCTCCATCATATGACGACTATTTGAAATCGCAGTTGCCGAATCCAGACGATACTGAAATCCAACCTCCCCCTGTGGAAGGCGACAAGCAGCGATTTTAAAATGTCACTCTCAGTGATTTTTCTCATATAATTTCGTTTACTTATTTGCATCATTTTTTGAAGCTTTGAAAGTCAAACAGATTCATACAAAGACTGTTTTTGAGTTCATGTAGCTTTAGATACATTCCTGTTGCCAATAAGTAGTCAGTTGAGTAGATACAAATCTGTGACATTCTTATCCACCTGATCCAACCTGACAAAATGTATTTAACTTTTCATCATTTAGACAGTTATCATGTTTAAATATGCAGTAATTAGTTAATGTAGGTACAATTCATTCATTTTTACAGTTAAATGTTTTAAAATTACAAAACTAATGTTTGTCTCAATTTTAATTTGGATTGATTCGTGTATGTTTTGTGTTATGCGAGCTTATAATACTAAGCTCTGTTTGTTACATTTACTAATAATATATTAGGCTCTGTTTGCCAAACTTTATACCTTGTACCGTTTATGTTATTATTGTCTCATTCTGAAGAATATAATATAAGACTGATGAATTTTAAAGTAAAAGAACGTTATCTATAGTATAAACACCATTTCAAACACAAAACTTCAATGTCATGATTTATCGTTAGAAATACTCTTACTGAATGTTACTATGAATATACGCAAACTTTTTATTATGTATCTAGTTCCCGTATTTCCGTTGCAACCACTTATATCCTTAACCTAGCTACTTGAGACTTTGTGCTAATTATTATTTCAATATTTGAATTCAAACGACGAAGTAGTAGCAGTAGCTGTACCTACTATAAAAGGAACTGTAAATAATTGTCTCAAGTTACCTAAGTATTTTTAACAACACATAATATACTATACTATCATATTTATCATGCAATCAATTCCAAAGGTGCAATTCATTTTAAACTCAAGTACATTATTACAAAATGAAGATTCTTTGTAGTTTTAATGGCAGTTATTGTAGGAAAACTCTAGTAGCAATTAGAAACTTTTCCAGTAATTGAAATTGAAGTAGCTAGTATTGTTTGTGATTGTTGATGATTATGATTATACAGGAATACTGACATATCATTTCGTACGAAACATCGTCACTGTAAGTATAGTGATCAGGTCAGTTGCGGACGAAATCAGATTTATTTTTAGTGCGATCCAGAATTAAAAATGGTAAATCATAAGTCAACAAGCCTATAACCCTCGAACAGATGGGGTGATCTCAGCATTCTCTATCAATCTCATCGCATTAATTAACAGATAAATTGGTATTTATTTAACTTTCTCTTGTTAAATAGAATTAACATGGCACAGTTAAGTACTTATGTAGTGTACTATGTACTTGTTCTAAGGTAGCAACAGTTAAATATCAGCATGAGAGCATCACAAATGTTTTGTAGAGTACCATTTTTCATGTAAGTGTTTTCCCACAATTAATTTGTAAAACTTCTTCAACAACATTCGTAAATGCGTGTTATAATGGCTTTTGTAAAAACGCTGATAAATTCATAAGTTTTGGTTTCCATAATGCTTGATTGTTTGCTCTTTGCTTATCTGTTATTCAATTCTGTGATAAAGGAGCAGAGTGGGATTTTTTGATATGAACACAAGTGTGATTACAAAAAGGATAATATATTGGACGAAAAAGGCATTGCTGTCATCATTGATGTGTAGACAAGCTGAACTTGAACTTACCAGTACAATTGCAATTGATCTACTGATACTAGACAAACGCCACCTCTTCGCAAAATATCATTGTAGAGGCGTATTAAAATTGACAGTACAAAATAGTTAAGGATTTATTGTAACTTGTATTTTGTAAAATCGAAGAAAAGTTCATTTTATAAATCTAATGTAATGAGCCAAAAATGGAAACATCTCCCTTTGTGATCGCACTCGTTTTCTTCATTTTAGCTGCTGTTGTAAGCACTTAATACTGTTAATACGCATTGTATAATAAAATAAAGATAGTATCAGCATTGACGTAGGCAAAGCCTTGCGTAACATTATTACTTGACTTGATTGAACTATTCTCATGCGTATGAATTACTTTTACGTTTGATTTTTTCAACCGTAACATGCAAGGATTTTGTAAAAGCGTCTTTTACTTGAAAAATAAAGTTAATAATCTCCATTAATAATTGTTCATTTTATTACAAACAGATTTGCGCATTATGGTGGCTCAGATATTATGAAAAGAAACTAACTGTACAGGAAATTAATAGAAGATGCCCGCAAAATTTAACGGGTAAATTAAATTTGAAACTGTATTTATATCTAATTGTACATACCATAATAGTAATCTATTAGTTAATGTGACAGTTATGGAAATGATAAATAATTATTTGATTTCTCAACAGGTCAAGTACGGCCTAATGTGGAAGTATTTCATATTCATGTTCCTGTAAGAATTGATACTCCACCCCCGACTTTCGGTCGGGCAGTAAAGTTTGCCAAACCCGTCAGTTATATTGACTCAGAAGAACCTCCACCAAATTACTCAGATTATTTAAAATCTAAATTAGCTGTACACACTGTAAATGAAAAGCCTGTTTACAGGAACCCTGTAAGACCTCAATTACCCATAGCAGAAACCCATAAAGAATCATCCACTAAAGAAAAAGTAGAAGCCAAAGTTTAGTACTAGTAAAATTAAACGTATGTAATATTTGTATTTATAAATAGAATGTTAAGGATGAAACAGAAATTAGCAAGTTAATTTCTTTACAACAAAATGGACTTTTACAAGTAGCAGTTGGTTAGGTGGAGAACTTAAGTACAATTTAGCGTAATGTTTAGCAGTTTTAATACTTTTCCTTTTTGTAAAATGCAAGATCTGCACAAATTATACATATCTACTGTAATACATATAATATTAGAAACAATAAAATCATATTATTACCTAAACACTAAATGTTTTAAATCATTTCTAAAATTCTCGTGTCTTATCCCTAAATGAATTCTGAATATCACAAAACCTTTTTAACCTAGAAAACAAATTAACATTATTCATGCAACTAGTAAAAACACTTCAATTTCTGTCAAACCCTTCATTTGTGACGTCCAAAGTAAATCTTTCACGCGAGATTTTATTGTTTTGTTATTTTTACGATCAACATCAAGTAAACAACAGATAAACATTCTGTTGCAACACCCATATGTATTTATATTTCACCTTTCTGTGTCGATTTAATTTTAATTTCCCTTTTATTGGATGATTCTATTCGATTAAATATTCAGGAAATACTTGTACACTTAATATACCAATATAAGTACGTATGCTTGCTAGTATAAGCTTGAAATCAAGTGCGTGCGTATTTTTATGTCAATATGTATTGTATTGTAAGTACTTACTTCTAGGTAAGTAATAAATGCCCGCAAAAAATAATTTGTACAATATTATCATTATCAATCAGAGACAGATCATATTGTAGTAAAGATAGGAATGATAAATACCTAAACAACACCTACGCACTTCAGTATCCCATATCATAACAGTAAAGGTGAGATAAATAATATATTCTTGAATAACAGGAAATTGAATATTAGTGAATGCACTTTAATGCACGAACAAAGGTACCGTCGTCACCATCAAAAATAATTATGGAAACCACACATGCATTTTTCTTATCTGAATTTTCGATGAAGCTTTCATCTTTTGGGATGCAGTAATAATGTTATAATAATTGTGTATATACATTCAAAACAATGTACTTTATTATTAGACTTAGATGCATTTGGTGTGGGGATTTATTTTATGTATAGGTTGAATTTAAATTTTTAAAACGAAACTATTCAAACTTGTTCTACGTTTTACTGGCCTTTCATCTATATAGTACCAGGGGCAGTTTTCTTCATGGTTATAAAATATAGGAATAGCAGATATAGATATGAGATGTCAACAACCTGATGCCTGTCTATGTGAGGTTAGTAGCCTTAGAATGGAGTGAAAAGTGTATATACAAAGGTCATAAAATGAGAAGAATTATGTACAGTACAGATGTCCTCTAATCTGGACACACAGATATTTCATCATTGCAAACTTTTTTTACTACAATTAATTCTATCGTCAGTAACCTTTAGTACAAACTATTCAATCAGACTGGTCTGATTGAAAAAACGTCATCAATTTGAAACCGAAGTGCAACTACAAACCACAGATCGTATAGTTTTGACGTAATGTTTGATAACATTAAATATAATAACCTTTCAGTTTAGATAGCATTCAGGTATGTACAGATTTAGATATTAGATGGACATACTTCCGTATTGGCACTATACAATGAATTGACGAGATAAAAATAATGACGTTTCCAGGTTTTAAAAGTTATGTTAAACCGTATCGGTAGAAATACACATACCAAGCAAAACAGTTTTAAAGCAGAAAAACTAAAGTCTTTACCTGAATGTGTTGCTGTTTTTTTCCAGTGGACTACATCAATTTCTACTAGACACTTGTTACCAGAATGATTCTTTTGCCAATTTTAGTGACAGTAGCCCTAGTAGTGGCGGTAAGAATTTATTTAATAAACTATTTTGACAATCTGACATTTTTATATTACATACATGCTATTGATGCTTCATTTGATATTATTTTGTTGTTTTATAGGCGGTTATAATTTACCTACATCAATTAGCAAAAAATGAAGGAACTCGTCCTGCAGAGCTTTCAAGTTCCGATCAACCAAAAGAAACCGATAAGTCTAAAAAAGTTATTT